>JAODTK010002399.1:600000-773198 GCA_026419785.1 Sclerodactyla briareus | reverse complement strand
TGATGCAAATGTTACAGGCAAGAGGCCTAAACGCATAGAACATCACTAAAGGCACCCAAAGGTTCAGCGGTGGTACCTCGAGGATCCCCTAAAAAAACAAAAAAAAAAACAAAAAAAAAACCCCCCCCCCCCCCCCCCCCCCCCCCGTGCTGGCAAAAACAAGAGTTGCTACACCTACTAAAACCATAAGAGAGTCCTGTTTGAGAGGGAAGGGGATTTGTGTGACGGTGGAGGATGGCGTGTATGACTTGGATGGGTTTGTGGTGGGTGGTATTATTGGAGGGAGGAATGGGAATTTTGGCAATGCATTGTAGGGGGATGTGGTTGGGTTTTGATTTTGAGAGGGATTGGGGTGAGTTTATGATTAGAAGTGTGGTGGGGTGGGGTGGGTTTATGATTGGAAAGGGGATGGAGAACATTATTGGAGGAAGGATGGGGAGGGATGTGCGATACGAGGGGTTGAGGGTGGTTTATGATACCTGGGGTTGGGGTGGAGCGATAATTGGGGTGGGGGTGGGGTGTATGATTGGAGGGGCTTTGGGGTGGTTGTATTAATTGACAGGGGTGAGTGTGGGGTGTATGATTGGAGGGGGATTGGAGTAGGGCGTATGATTGAAAGGGGAGGTTAGGTGTGGGTGTATGATTGGAGGGGGATGGGAGTATGATGATAGTTAGGGCTTGGAGTTTTTCACTGGGTGCAGAATTTCGTTCCACCTATATAATGCATAACTCTAATTTCAGCGATTTGTCTACATGTTAAGATGTGTGTCTCACCTCTGTGTCATTATTAGCGGGAAGTTCATCTGATGGCCGACATTCGTCTTACGATATCAGTGCTGGCGATGTGACAGTCTAAGCATAGCTTCACTCTCAAGTCACACAGACGCATAGAATAAATTGTGAAAAATTGGACTCTTTAGATCTGGGGGAAAGCCTTTTTTTAAACTGGGGCCATGGGGCATTCTTATTGTCCTATGTGGAGCTTCCCTGTCATCATCATGGCATTATGTATAATATTATGAACATATTATTTATGTCATATTGTCCGAAGTGAGGCTGGCAGTCGAGGATAATTTCACACGAGAGTTTTTCTGGTTCCCTTGTTTCATGTATGGGCCAGTTCTAATTCTAACCCCCCCTCTGTCTGTGGTGAGATTTGTGGAACAGGTCCTTCCCATAATTACGTTATAGATTAAGGCCACTTAATCTTGTCCCCCCTAAAACTGTTAGGGCCTTCTGGAATAACAGTACCAATTCAAAGCGTGCCAGTTTGATAGCTGTTGCTGAGTATCCGTCCATCTCTGTTCCATGTCTAATTTGTATTCGGAATCTCATCTGAAATTTGCCGCGCTCACGTTCCCCAAATGGCTTTTAAACATGTTGAGATCACAAGCCACTTTGAACTTCTGTCTTATTCGTGAGGCAATAATAACTAGTGGTGGCCAAATACACTAGGGAAAAAGTCATTGGCATTGTTATTTAAACAAGGATTAGACATAGGCAGCTCTCACAAAATTATATTCCACACTGACCCCCTGCTCTAATACAAAAAATGCCTTAACTGAATTTGTTGCGTCTTGTCATTCTTCATAGAGCTGAGGCCCTCAAATCCAAGAATGCAACCCGCCGAGCCTACCGACCCCCCATCAAGCTGCCAGCGTTGGAAGACTCCTCGATCCTCCCAGATCTCCCCCTGCCGCCACCACCTACCCGCCTACGACGACATGATGAGGACGATTATCACCCTGCGCCCTCACATCAGTCTTCCAGACCAATCCACTGCAATTCAAGGGTCAGTGATAGAACTGTCCCATTCGAGAGCTCAAGCAAAGGTAGAGGGAGCGGAGGCAGTGGTGGTACTGGCAGCAGTGGTGGTACTGGCGGCAGCGGTGGGAAATACACCAAAGATGAAATTCAAGTACTGAGTGAGAAATTTGTTCCTATAACAAATATGATAACCCAATAAAATTAACAATAATAAAAAATTTGTCATTTCCGACCATTTGCCGGATACAAATATTTGCATATAACATTGTTTAGCAATCAGAGCCAGACTCGCATTTTTGTTGAGGCAAAACCATTACTAGATTAATTGATAAATTTACTCATCAAGATAGATTGTGAGATAACATTTAACTGAAGCAATTCAGTAGAAGAAAAGGGAACATTTACTGCTCGAAATTGGTCTGATAAAAATAAAATACTTCTGACTTAGAACACACATTCAACATTGGCACTGTTGAACTGAGATGATATGCTCTGAATTTGAAAGCAGTTTTAAGCAGTTGTGCAATGGCTGCACTAACACTATATCTCCACAACCAGGGATACATGACACAGTGATGGGAAAGTAGACCTGCTGATTCATGCACCACTTCCATTCATTCTTCTTCTTATTCTGTCATCTTTTTGCAATACAAAGTCGGTTTCAATATATTAATTTGACCAGATTAAACAAAATTCATAAATCATACCAAATTGACCTCCGATGACCTCAAAATGATCTCACTCAATTGGTGCAAAATTTGTTCATCTAACTGATTTCATGGAAATCTGATAGAAAAAATGCTAAAACTAAGTTGAATTTGGCATCCATTTGACCGCGAAATGTCCGCATGGGCGTAATACGGGGGGGGGGGGGGGGGTGGGGGTGGGAGGGGGGGGTGGGGGGGTACCCCCCCTTTGAAAATACATAAGTCGGTCTCGGGCGACAAAAAGTTTGGTCTCTGCTCGAGTTAGGTGAAAAATTGATTGATTTAGCCAGGACCTACTATAATACCAAAAATCCTGTAGTCATATTCGCCTACCACGTTTTAATAGATCTGGCAAACACAACAACAAAGATACCACAAAAAGGCATTAAGTGTGCCAATTCCTCCTCGAATGCGATAAAAAAGTGGAAAAAATTTGCCATGTACTAGTGGTTAATTTTGTTCCGTCGCTTTCCCGTCTTCTCCGCATCACTCTTGATGGAATTTCTACTTCTTTGGCCCCCTAACTCATACATTTTTTTGAGGTGAAATACTGAATTATCAACAACATCCTCATTGACCCTGAAAACTACAGTCCACCCCCCACCTCTTTTTTATATATAAACCTTTAGCCTCCGTCCATTTTTTTCCCCCTCCTCGACCACGCACGATTTGGAACTGCAGTAGCTTAGGCGACCAGAACTTGCTTTAATTTTTCAAAAACGCATGCTTTCTCGCAGTAACTGCTACTGACGTCATATCATGGTGGTGACAGTAAGAGCTGAAGATACTGATGTCCCAAAATTTCTGGAGAAGATTCTGTTTTCCGCAGTTGTGCCGGAAACCCAAAAAAATTATGCGCTTATCGCCCACGGTGAACAGTAGTGTGGAGGCACAAATTATTGACTTCTGTCCAAAAATTCTGTGACATCACAAGACCCGAGGTCTGACAAGATGTAACAATTTTCTTTCTCTTTCTCTCGCTTATAGAATTGGTGATCACAAAATGCGCAGATTTGCAGCTTGGTACATGCAGCCTCAAACGCTCAGGTAGATCGTAATCAGCAGGCCATCTGGGGGGCTTGCTCAAACCAAAAAATTTCCTTGTAACCCTTCCGCGCCAACCTAATGGTGGCGCTAACGGCTCAGGTAATTTCGCGTGCTCTCCCCACAAAACTGTCGGTGCCCCCCCTTTGCCCCCCTATTTGGAAAATTCTGGTGATTCCACTGGTGCCGTAAATTGATTCGACTATTATGGACATGTGACTGTGTCCAATTTCAGCCCCATCGTACAATTATTAAATATCGGTATTACTCTGATGGGCTAATGCAACCATGAGGAATGCAATCCACATCATCCTCCATTTTCCAGTCATCATTATGTGAAATTAATGTCCAGCACTTCAAGAAGTCACTTGTCATAACTCACACTCCAGCCGTACAGCACTCGAGTAATCTTAATATGATAACCAAATCAGAGTGCACAGGTTATTCATGTCGCAAGGTTACAGACCGTTTTGACACACCATTAAACACACAGTTACGTAGTCGGGGAAAATATGTTGGCATAAAAATGAATATTTTGAATAGGTTAATTCTGATAGAATATCGTACTGGGATAGCACCATTTTGCGTCTGAGGGGTTTCAGGTTCCCAAAAATTTGTAAAGGGGAGGGGGGAAACGATTGGGCACCCAGTCGGGGAACCATAGTAACCGTCCACACCGCACGGCGCCTCCTCTGTGTACAAAACCGCTGATAAGATCGGTCTCGAACGAAAATCTTGTCGTCTCAAAAATATTCACACCCCCCTGGAATTTGTTATCTATATACGGCCCTGGAAATGACCTAACATTGTTAATCAGACTAAATGTTGCCTGCAAGCAGATCTATGAATCCGCAAATCAGTGATATCTCTTTGGGGTTCAGTTTGTGTGTATTCGGGGTAGCTATACAGTGTCTAGCTCTTTTATTCGGAATTCACAATTGCCCTGTGTGGAAGAGTAGGTAAGTAGAAACAGGTGGGGTAGGCTGGCAGTTGAAATATGAGAAATATAGCCTTCCAGGTCCCCATTGCACCTAGTCTGTCTTGTGAGTCCCGTCGCTGCTATGGTCAGAGGTTTGATATCCGTAAACATTCTATTCAGCTCAGCCGAATGCAACCTCCTATCCACCCCCCCGGCTCTGCGCATGCTGCACATGATCAATCCATCTTCTCTTTTGACCAACAGACAAACTCCCCATCACGGTAGAGATTATTGCCATTCATATCGAGGGCTGACCTCAAGGAGAGGTTCGCAGGACCCCATTCCTTTCACGTAAGATTTCTCTTCCACTGTATTCAGAGACTCACTCACCAGTCCGCTTACCCTCTAAATCGCCATCCACAGGACCACTCTCCTACCACTCCTCAGGCCTTCAAATGGGAATACTGACGGCATTATGGCTCTTCTAGGATTCTATGGCAGTTTGTTCCCCATGGTTTTTTGCTGATGGGACATGCATCAGATTTTACTTCAAGCTCTATTAGATGAGCTTCCTGGAGGTGAGTAGTTCCAACAACTTCCTCAAATTCATTCAGGCGTGTTTAGGCGAGAGAGAGCCTAGCAGCTCACCGTTAACTTGAAGGCCTGCTGCCCCGTGTGAAGTTACACCAAATCTGCGCAACTCTAACGAAGTTGGGTTGCTTCCTACTGTGTGATCCTTGTCATACTGGTGTTTACAGGATCCAGTCCACTTCATCAACTCCACCCTTTATTGGACCATGCACCAACCCCCCCCCCCACTCCCCCATTTCTTATTTCTTAGCTGTTCCGGCAACCCATACACACGTTTGTCAGTCTTTCAACTCTCAGGCCTGTGTCAAGAGGATAAGGAAAGACTCTCAAGAGGGGCAGGGCGTAATTGCGTTGTTGAAATGAAGAGTTCCCCCGTCACAGGGCATTAAATCACATAACACAAAGGTCTCTTTTCAGCCTCGTATCGGCTGCAGTTCGGGTCTGAAGGCTTTGAATGTCTTAGTGCAACCTATATGCAGGTACCAAATTGTTTCACATTCATTGGAGAACATTGTTTGATGACTTAAGTCGAACTTGACTCAGCATCTAGAACTTTTTCAGTCTATCCCACCCCACCCCTCTTCCCCCTCCCCAGAGACAAAGATGGGATGCTGGTCTTGGCCCCGAAGCAGAGGGATAATTTTGGTAGGTGGGCCGACCAGAAGAGTTCTGAACAACGAGCCTCAGATCATTAGGCCATCTCTAGCTTCAGCGGCAAAACAGGTGGGTCTCATGAGAAGCTACCTATAGGGGGCTTTTAAGGAGGAGGGGTGGGGGGGTGGGGCAGGAGATGTGGGTGGATGGATGGGCAGATGAGGAGGAGAGGAAGTGATGGTAAAGCAGTAAGCTGATGTCATGGAGGGCATTCTGAACAGAGGCGACGAGCAGCGTCTATCTCAGAATATTTGAAACTACAAATCAGTGTGTTGCTCGCATTATTGATGCATCTCAATGCGATGTTCCTATAACATCTCCAATGGCCATAAGTGTTGTAACAATATTGACACAACCTTGGGCCCAAGTACGGACCCTTGGGGTACGCCAATAATTAAGAGGCACAGCAGTACCACATTTCCGTACTGTTTACTGTTGATGCATTATATGATGTCATTGATAGTGTCCACCGAGGGACTGGATTCCTACTGTTTGAACTACTGCAGAGATAAGCCCTTCAGTTTTGGTGGGTTTCAACATCGCAATTTCTTAAGAAGTCCGAACCTGGACCGATTGAGTAGTGGGTTGTTCTTAGAACTCTGAATTAATATTAGGTACTTATTTGGCTATAATGTTCCAATATACCAGGTAATGTTAAACGTGAACATTGATTCTGAAAAATTTATTAAACACTGATTTTGAAATATTTATTGTTCTTCTATTCAATTTGTTTTTGTTTCTTGTACAATTTCTAGACAATCATACAAGACTGATCCTTCACTATCATCATTAGCCATTGCTGCAAAACTCATGAACGAAGGTTTTCAAGAGATTCTCATATCAAAGTGAGTTTCATGGTAGTTGTAAATCTTACACTAGTTTAATTCTGACATATAGTAAATGGACAATTGACAGGTTCAGTAAGCGATCTTTCGAGACGGCCCTACTACGCAGCAAACCCCTAAACAGACATGACCACCTAAAGAATTTAAAAAGTTGGCCACAACCCTTAATCTTAACTCAGTCAAGACTGTTCATTGAACTTATCCACCCTCTTGCTCGGAACAACTCTTCTAATATACATTCATTTCCAATTGTTGATGACTTTTTGAAATTTCCAGGAAAAATCCTGGATGCGTAGTAAGGACTAAACTGCAACTGGGTGACTTTCACTGGCGAATGAACTCGAGACTAACTAAACGCAGTTTTAGTTGAGTTATTAAGCTAAATCAGAGTGGAGATGATCATGAAGCAGTAAAAAAGTCAAACATGCTGTAGTTCATTCCAATTCTGCAACCCGCAAATAGGAATTACCAAAAACGATTAGAGATATCTAGATTCTCTAGATCTGTATCTTTGTATCTCTGAACAGTAAAAAAGGGTAACTATTGCGTTCGTTCGATCGAAGCTAAATTGCCAGTCATACCCTACACAGCAGATTAGCCAGTGCATGCACTGTGCGTATTTCCACGGAGACGAAACAAACCGCGTGTGAACATGACGATCACGAATGCAACAAGACAACACGTTCCATTTCGCCTGTATGTATTTTGCTTGAGGCAGTAGTACGCCCTCTGAAGCATGCGTATACTGAAACCGGATATGTGCATGTAAACGTAAACTCCAAAGCCTCAAGCAACCTTACATCCAATAGAAAGTACGGCTTTACTTAAGATGCAGCAAATTTGGCAATGTAGGGCCTATTAGAATTGGCTGGGTTACTGACCAACTGCCTGTTATTGCAAAAATACTGCCCCTGCTATTGCAAAAGTATAACCGTGGCCATGTGATTGGGATTGGCATCAGAATCCTGTATTCGCAATAACAAGAGCTTGGCCGTTGAATAGAATCTTGCAATGATAGACACGAGTTTTAGACAATGGCCCGTATTGATGTTGTAACTTTTTCTTACTTTCAATTCCTCAAGTTTGTAATAATCCACAAGATAAGAAGCAGAGGCCAGTCTATAATCCATGTGGGAGTACATGGTTATATTCGCGATCAAGGGGTAAAACGGCAAGCGTGAGTTGAGTCATACGGTAGTGCCTGCCTGCATACTGAAAGATTCATCCAGCGTACGGGGACGGAGATGGTAAAAATGCGGTCCGTGAGAAAGATATCACAAACTGATCACTAAACTGCAGACACCAACTGCTATCTAAACAGTAGCTGTAGCCCTGGTAATCAACGACAAGCTCAAAAACTGATGAGTTTCAAGGCAGATGACCCACAACCAGCCCCTCTAATTTACTCTCTACACAGAGTATGATTGGGGAACTGTGAGCAAAGTCCGCTACAACACGTATAACATATCCTAGTGATCATGCAATAGGCGGCGAGGTCAGTAATGTAGTTTGAATATATATATATAGTCCAGAACTTCATAATCCATGATTAGTCCTTCAATTTCAGGCCGATCAAGGTCCTAGTATAGTGCTCTGGTTCTCACAAAACCCACACAGACATGAGCTTGAGCCTACTTTTAATCGCATCTCATCACACACGTATCCAACTGCTTGACTCATCCGTGTCGTGCAGCTGGGGTTCATGTTTCACAAACTATTGTCACCTATTTCACCACTTACATTGTATAGGCTAATTTTGAGTGGAATGAAAAGTAATATAAAGGGGTTCTTATGATTTTGTTTTTTTTTTCATATATTATTCAGCTAAGGTTAGGCTACGCGTGAATGTTTGCCTGTGTTGCTGTTTTGTTTTTGTTGCGCAGATTGGCCATACTCATTGATTAATGTTGTTCAAATTGGATGATTATGTTTGTGTTATGCCATTACTTTTAGCGTGACAAGTTCACATGAAAAATGATGTTGTAGCGTAGTAAAATTTGAGTGGCCAAAATGATGAAGGTCATAATTTGCATTATTTTTACTAAATTCCCAACATTGACAGTTTTCATGATATTGATATATGTGTAAATATTGAGAAGTGAAGAATTGTTCAAGTGATCCTATCAAGTCCTTAGAAGTCATAATAGGTCAAACTGACCCAGAATTGCTGTATCCAAATAAATTAGTACATATACTCGCAATGACAGTGGCACGAATTCCAGATTCTATTTGGGGTAAAATAAATAGGTTTATTCTTTGGCCAAAATCTGTGATGAATGAATTTGTTTGCTCGCTAGCTATCCAGATCGTTCACAATTTCTCCTTGTTTTAAATCTCTTGCATTTACCAGGTTATCATCGATGACTCATCTTCCTCTGGAACACGAACGGTCGCTCCGTGTTTTCTCTCTCCTCCAATCGCAATGAGTTCTGGGTCTCGTTACTGGAGAAGGCCTACCTGAAGGTCATGGGCGGCTATGACTTCCCTGGGTAAACTCGGTTTTCCATTCTTTTGGTACCTCCTAGGTAGTTTTTTCTGTGACTGCAAACCTTTGTGCTAAAAGCAGATCCACTTTTGCAGTCGTAAGAGACTCTGGAATTCCAATGAGTTATTCACCCGTTTTTTTTACTACTGCGAATTCCTATCCCCCCCCCCCCTCCCCCTTCCCCCTGCGAAAGTGTTTCTCATTATTCAAGCTGGTTAGGCCATACAAGAGGCCGTTAACAATGGCACCTGATACCGTTATACATGGTGCTCCACACATAGGCAACATCGTTGGTAGAAAAACATGTCCTTTAAATGTCACCGTTTTGGCATAAATCGGCATAGTGGTTCAGTGAATCTTTGCAAGCGAACATTCTTGGTGTGAATTCCAGCAGTCCTGGACGTTTTTTTTCCCTAGTGGGCTGGACTTGCAGTTGCAAATGGGCGAGGTCTTGGTCTTCACTTCATGTTCGGCTGGTGATGTAGTGTACCTTATGGGGTTTTATTACAGGATATTGTGCAATACGTCTTGTGTGTCTCTGTGACGTCCTTTGAACTTGAACGTCCGCCCCTCCAGCTTCCGAGGGAAGTGGTCGGGTCCTGGAGTTTTCTGATAGTCCTTTTGCTTTTTGATCGCCAGTGCTCATCCACATCACTCTGCCAGGGGTCCCTTGTGAGCCTAATTGGCTTCCTGAACCTGTAGAAAACAAATCAGCTTTCTCATTTTGTTCTTGAACTGCATGGCCTCTTCACTGAGTGCTAATTGGGGACCTATGAGGAGCTGTAGTATCGTCAGCGCTGTATTAACTGCTGATTGATCCCTGTGGTTGTCATTGTCTATTGGTTCCTATGATCTTGGTAACATGACCCTTTACAATTTCAGGTATAAATATGTTCACAGCTGTGACCAAGTCACCCAAAATATGGTGCAGTACGTCCAAGTCATTTTCGGGCAAGTCACTGTACAAAGTTTCGAGCCATTCACTCACCCCCCAGTCCAAGTCCGCACTTATCACACACAGTTATATGTGGAATGGTCGGCCTACTCTTCAAGCTTCAAACGTGGTCTCATACCTCAGTCCACTTCACTCCTCTACCTATCTCATACCTAAACCTGAATCTATTGCACAGAAACATTGACCTATTAACCTGACTCCGGGTGGCTACAAGAACGATCAACATGAAGTCAGACAAAAAACTTGAACAGGGAGAAGACCTTCAAGATGCTGCAAGAGAGGTTCAGACTGGGCCACTGTGCTGGTAAACCGTTCGCCACTGGGCCCATGTCAGATGCAGACGCCGACAGGGCCGGCATGGTGTCCACTCATGCATAGGCAGTACGGATATCAGAGAAATAAAGGTATGTGGCTATTCAAGGACAACGCAGCTGGAGAGACTTTAACTGGCGAATGAACAGTCAATACTCTAATTTAGCTAAAATAATAAATGAGGCGCAGCCGGTCCTTATTAAGCTAAACTCAGAGTCGAGACTGATTTGAAACAGTAAAGTAAAAGTCGACCTGACGTAGTTTAATGTTCTATCTGCAACCTGCAAAATTGAGAATTACCCAAACAATTAGAGATATCTAGATCTATATCCTTTGATCTTAACAGTAAACGGAACAAGAAATGAGCAGCTAGGGTAACTAGTGTGTTAGTTTGAATCAAAGTGAAATGCATTGGTAAATAAAGAGAAGATTACCCGCTGCATGCTGTGCAATTTCCACGGAGACGCATTACAAACTGCATGCCAAAACGTAAGGTTTGCGTTGTGTGATCGAGCAATGCATCTTCAATACCACTTCCATAGCAGGGTACCTGGAAGGTAGAAACTAGGGACTAGGCTACCCCTAGTTATACGCATATAGCCTGAAACCCTGCCCCTACCTAGTTGGTCCATATTCCAAGCACTGTCTGTGCTGTACAAAGGGCTGTAACAAAGGGCTATGAAGGGACTACTGAAGAGTTGTAAAGATTTAGAATGATATTTCAATGTGATGCTTCAGCATTCAAAATTGTTCGAGTTTCAAGTTAATCACGGGTTATCCGCCTTGTATCCATTCACCAGATAACAATACATTTTGGTTGATGAATATAACTATATACTTCCATAATGACTCAGAATATTGTTGTTAAATTACAAGTTAGGGTAAAACCGACATGCAGTTGTCTTTTCTATGGCACATTAGGCCAGCCCTATACTATATGACCACCTCCCAGAGCGTTCATGTCCACGTGTCCGGTAAGGATGGGGTGGGGCTGCCGCAAGGGTCACCGTAGCTTATGGTAGGGGCAGGTACACCAGGGAGTTGGGGGAGGGGCAGGCTGGCGCTTGACCGGAGGGGGCTGGGGGATGCGGCCTAGGTGCCTTCAGCAATGTGCTCCCAGAGTGAGTGAGTGAGTAGTGGGGGGTGAGTGCTATGCAATAGGGTCTGCGCACTGCACAAAAATTGTGTTAACACAATTTGGACAACAATAGGTTCCATAGAAAACAATTGTTTAGGGCGACGTTACAACATGCTGGAAGGTTTGTACCCACTTACAGTCATAAATTGCACATACAACACAGGCTCATTACCTCTCCAGGAGTCTACTATAGCTTCCCATCCCTTGTACACTTCAACCCTCATCGATTGAGCCCCTCGCCTACTCCAGAGTTCTCGCCACTAGGGGAGTTTCACTGCAGAAAACACAGGCTTTACTCACAATCTGAATCTTACCCATGCTAAAAAATGCTTATGTGCATTGATACCGTTTCAATGATTTGGAAAAAAATAATTTGAGTGTTGAAGACAGCAAATTCTGACAAAGTGGGGTAATGGGAATAGTGCAGACTTGCATCCAGTGAATGTAAACAATTGTGTGGTAGTATGCATCTATATTCGTACTCCTGCTTGTGATGCAAAACTTCAGTCCATTCTATGGCGCGCCGTCTTATGAACTATGCCTGGGAGTCCTGTAAAATGACTGATAGCTGCAAGAGAAATTCCCACAAGTCCTATATACTTCTATCCCTTTGATTGACAAAAATTAAGAAAATTATTGAAGGACTCATCTCTGGACTCATGTTTGGTAAAGCCAGAGTCCTATCCGGCAGGTGAGTCCAAGTCATGAGTCCCGGGTCCCTTCAAGGTGAGCCCGATCCAATGAGTCCGATCACGATCCGGGGTCATGGGTCCTTGCGTCAAGACTTAAGTCCGATTCCGGACTTGAGTACTGAATCGGAGATCGGATTATCTCAATCGGTAGAGCTCCAGACTGCTGATCACAAATTGCGAGTTCGAGTCCTGGAAACGACTGATCAGCTTTTCCGTGGCACCACCGCTTGGCAAGGTGCTAAATTATCTCCATTGGGCTCACTCTCTACCACAAGATACTTATAGAATATGGAAAGCGGCGGTGGGGTGGGGGTGAATGACTAGAGGTGCCAAGGGAGGGGCCGCTGCTTCGACTAGTGTCTGCAGCACGTGACTAGCTACCGTCTCAGGAGTGGCTCGTGTCAAGAGACCGTGACGGGCACTGTGTCCGCATGAGGCGGGTATTCTGTACTCTGCTTTGAGACGTTACGGTATAACCGCTATATAAGCACCAATATTATTATTCTTATTATTCTACAGCACTGTAAAACTAAACTTCCCAAGGCTCAGGCAACCTTTCGCGCTTAAAAAGTACTGCGTTTACTTAGATACAGCAATCCTGCAAGTAATTCTGATTGTTGTGTTACTCTGACATTGACTGTTAATGCAAAATACTGCCTATTATTGTTCAAAAATATGGATGTCCACATGATTGGGATTAGCCACTTACTAATTCTGTATTCGCATATGGAATGCTTGGGGTTGTAGAATTGAAAATGTATACAGTGTTAGCATCAAAGGTATGTTCCCTATACACTCAACGTGCTTGTCATCTTATAAATAGGTTGTGTATGTCACATGAACTTTTGCCATGCCTACCATCGTTAGGTAAGAAGAGAAGAAGGTACATGCCCAATCATGCACCATGCCTATCAGTTGTTGTATTTAAAGTTACTGTGCCGATCATTCGCCATGCCTATATTATATCGAAGTTATATGCCTGGATCCGTAAATCATGATAACAGTTGTTTGAATAAAGTCATATGCCTTGGTATCATTCGCCAGTGCATATCGGTTGTTGGTGTTTAAAGTCCTATCCAGGATCCATTTGCCATGCATATCAGTTAGGATAAAGTTACTATCCTGATCTTATCATGATAACAGTTGTTAGGATAAAGTCAATCCTGGATCATTTGGCAATGCATGTCAGTTATGATCAAAGTCCTATTCCTGGATCCATTATCATGATAACAGTTGTTAGGAATACAGTCAGATGCCTGGACCATTCGCATGCATATCAGTGAGTATGGATAAAGTTCCATATCCACATCATTCGCCATAAACCCTATAAGATGGCTTGCCATGAAGGTACATGCGTGGATCATTTTACCATTTATGCTGGTGCGACCCCAGTTTGTACCTAGGTTAGCCTAATGTCTGGGAATTGTGTCAGAGAGGCTAGCTAAATTGTGGGTGAACAGATTAAATGTGCTCTACGAATGACGTATAGGGTTTATATGCCAACGTGTCTATGAACATGTTCACACATGCCATACCACACACAATAGCCAACATATTAAAGGACAACGGCGGGCTTGGATACAACAGAGGTTTTATTGTGAGAATGGGAAACTTGTATTATAGGTCCAAATCCATTTCAATACGATCTTACTATGTGAGTTATTGACCTTCAAGTTTTGGGCCATTAAGCCGGAAATTTGGGAGATCCCCAATTGCGCAATAACGCTGACGTCAACCTGGACAACAACAGGAAATGATGTTATGTATTTGATTGTTTCATTTCGTTGAATAAATCAACATTAGCTGAAGTTCTGTTGTCTTTCTCTCACCAAAAGCGATCATCAAAACCTACCAATCCCCACTTACAGCAATCCTCTCCCATAGCCCACTGAATGCTTTTTGAAGTGAAATTAATGTTTGAATTCAATGGGAAAACAAAGAATGATTGAGGGTTGTGCAAGTATGACATTAATTTATGGATTGCATGATGGATGCATTTCGATCTGCGCAGTACACCATGCTTCGCAATACACCAACTTCAATGACTATAAACTCTGTAACGGAAAGTCCCGCAGTTAGTCCTTTAATAGGATCACCCAATGGGCCATACAGGAATATAGCAACATTTGGTCTATATGATGAGCTTTTATAAAAATGGTGATGCAGAGCAGCCAATGCTTAAACTATTTGAAGAGAGAAAATGTCCCATGAGTGAAGACACTGAGAGAAGAACAAGCAATTGCATTGGTATGTATCAAATACTATCAGAACCTTACAGTTGTGTTACTCTAACTTTAAATCGCATTAAAGCTGCGCAGCCAAATTCTAGGTTGAGCAACCTGGATGTGAAAAGTACCAAGGGTTGGTGTATAGAAAAAAAAAATCACTAATTAATTACTGACAAAAATGTGAAGTCATTTAGGAGGAGTTTGATGTCATTAAAGGGATAGTTACTGGACATATTTCAATCAATGTCTTCATATATAACCTGTCCATATTTAGACCCTATGTGTTTCAACCCCATGGAGTTATTCACCCTTGGTTACCAAGCCGTTTATGATTGTTTATCTTTTCTAAGGGGAGGAAGCTGAATGCAGTTGAAGAACCCTTGGAGCCATCTAAGATGGAAAGGGAACTTCTCAAGTTGACAAGGAGAATCTGGACCCCATACCTGCAGAAGGAGTTGACACACTTTGAACCCCAGAAGGCCCAGTCAACGTTTAATGTTGACTTTTTTTTTTTTTTTTTTTTTTTTTTTTTTTTTTTGTTTTTTTTTTTTTTTTTTTTTTTTTTTTTTTTTTTTTTTTTTTTTATCAGCTAGGGATGTATGAAATTTGCATATTACACTACGCTCTCAGGAGTCACCAAGGCAAGGACTTGAGAATGTTCAACTTGGAAGATAATATAAATTAGTTTTGATCGCTTACCTAACAAAATTTTCTCAGTGCTTGATCTTGTTGATTCCTTGATGAATCAGAGGAATTTGTCGTCATGTAGTGTGTTTGTTTGGTGTGTATAGGTATGACCCCCACCTGGATGGATAGCTCATACTTGTAGTGTGTGTTCCCCATGATGAGTACATGATCCCTATGTTCTGGGGTCAGGTTCAGAGGTCCTCTTAGATCATCAGAGGTCAAATTCTGAAACCTTGTGACACAATATGCCAGGAACAGTTGGCCTGATCAGTTGAAATTTGGTGTATAGCTTTCTCATGGGGGTGGTACAGGGGGTGTAACAAGACATTCGTGTGATTGGGGGTCCTTTCGGTGGAAAATTGTAAAAATGATATTTTGGGGCGAATTTGGGCTTCTCAACAGGATAACTTAAAACCTCCACCTGGATGGAACAAGATCATTATTGGTAGTCGGTCCTCATATGAGTCTGAACCCTATTGTTTTTGTCGAAAGGTCCTCCTGAGGTCAATAAAATTGAGACATTCAAGGAATCACTAAGGCCTTCTGGCTATCGGTCTCTACTTTCATTCTTCGCCCGGCATGCACTCCCAAAGAGGAAATGCTGAATGTTAGTCCATACATGTCACCCTCAGGCTAATCGGGTTATTTTGGATGATGTAAAACTTTTCAGTAATGTAGTTTCCTTCAGGTTTTTCTGGATTGACTATCAGTCTGTCGTTCGGTTCTTTGACGTCATCTACCTCAACTGGGATCCTGGCCTTTTTCATAGGACATATGTTCTCCACAGGTTAGATGTGGTGATGAGGAATATGATGAAATAATAATGTTAATAATAATAATAATGCTAAACAGTGTGAGGGTAGCTTGCATTCACAATTCCACCATTAAAATGCTTTACCATACAAAGGACGACTGCTGTGGCTGATCATATGCCAACAATGCTGTACAAAAAAAAAGTGTTCCATTGATATTTTGGGGCTGTGTCTGCCCTGTCTTCCCTACCATGTTGTCTTGTTCAAGACGGCGTGAATGTGACTCAATTTTGCGCTTTCTCACATACATCCAGGTCCCCATCTGCCCTTTAAACAATATGGTCTTAGATATGTGTCGCCACGGGCATCTTATAGGACTGTTCCTTACAGTTGTTCCCAATGCATAGTATGCATTAGCCGCATGAACAAGCAATCATGCAGCATCAAGTACCGCCTACGTTAGAAAAGTAAGTTAGTCAAAAATTATCCATCTTTTAGGCCTACTCGCTCAAAAAATATTCAACAACAAGGAAAAGTGTTCATTAGTAAATAGCCGCGAAAATGATTTTCTCACAGATTCCCAACATGGCTGAGAAATTCCGCTGCCGGCATTAAACAGGCTTGGAAAACTTTCACTTCTCAATGGTCTCACATCTCACTAGGTCTATTCCCTTAACGTACTACTCATGTTGCCTATTCTTGTCAAATAAGATATTCCGAATAGCAATAATGAATTGCAAACTTCTCCGACGGGAATAAGTTTTGTTTTTCATCTCTCAATATTATTAATTTATTCCAGATAGTCCACAGTATTTCGAGAAATAATAAAACTTTGTATGTTGTTTAATAATGTTCCTTGTAGAAGTTGAATTGGGCAACCCACGGGACTAAGCAACTAACTTGAACGTGGTGTGATTATCTTCTTTAGATTGTAAAGACATGACGTATAATTGAACAGTCCTCCAAGACGTACTATTGCCATTACCACTAATTATATATTATACATACTAATAATACATATAATACATATAATACATATATATACCATAGCAGAAGGCACACATTTGTTTATTGTCACCGAAGTTGAGAGTGCTAGATACGTCCTAATCCAAGACTACTGCCATTGCAGCCCCGACGGCGGACCCACCCCCCCCCCCCCCCCCCCCCCCCCCCCCCGCCACCCCCCCCATCTCGCACCGCACCTTCGCCGGCAGCTTGAGGGCTTAATAGCGCAAACAACTCTTAACACTTCTGAAACCATGTACACATGAGTAAGTCCTGATTTTAACACAAACTGGTGGCTGGGTCGAACAAGTTGGTGCCCCAAAAATTAAAGTCAGCGGAGGTTTTTGTGGCCATTTTCCGAGTTTATCAGATTTTTTTTTTCGTGACTGTTGGGACCCAACAACATTTCATGTCACAGTCAAATTGCTGATTCATGCATTCTGCTAACATTGTTGTATTCAACAAAACTAACTATCAGTATTTCTCAATTTCCTTGACCATCGGTTGAAGGATTCTAGGTCTTCACTGGGTGTGTGCGTGTGTGGTGTTACTATATTCGGTGCCTGGTTCGTGCTAATATAATTCACCCACCTGGGAATTGGGTGTTCCATAATAAGCACGACCCCGGTTGGTTCGAGGTCAGTTCGAAGGTCATCTGAGAAACGAGGTCAAGTACGGAAACCTTGTGATCACGATGATTTCAGAATGCTTGATCCCATCAGTTAAAATTGCTTGGCCGCTTTACCTCGGGGACACAAAAACTATTGCTTTTTCCTTGTTTCCTTCGTGTGGATTGGGTTTTGTTCAAAACAAAATTGAAATTGGGAAAGTAAATATTTTTGACAACAATCCTCACCCTCATCTTGATGGAAGAAGCTCAACTTGTAGTGAGTGTTTTCCCCATAAGGAGCACATGTCTTGGTATGCAGCTCTCTTCTTATGAGGGATCCAAAACCCTATCTGTTTTTGGGGATGTTAGGGGATTGTTATTGGTACAAAATGAGGAATTTTGAAGCATAATTTTTTGCAATTTTGCACCTTGTCAACAGGATAACTCAACCCCAACTCGATATATGAAGCTCATCTGATTCAATAATTGGTATATGCAACCCCATTGTTTCAGGATCAGGGGGAAGTTTATCTGTGGTCGGCAGTGGTTGAAGTTTGAAGAGAAAACTGTGAAGCGAAATTACTTGGTTCAATCAAGCTGAAATTTGGTATAGAGCGATCTTAGTGAGGCACAAGAACCCTATTGTGTTTTTGTTGGGGATGGCGTCAATTTTGGCAAAATAGCAGAACGAAAATTCGGATTTGGGTCTTGTGACACAATACATGACCCCACCCTGATAGGAGCAAGGTCATATGAGTACCTGGACCCTATTGTTTTGGGGTCAAGCAAAGGTCATCGGTCTCAATGTCAAGGCAGTCATGGAGTCACTAAGCCTTCTGGCTTTCTGGTATTATCTATGTAATATATTTTTTCAATTCAGTTCCAATTGCATGGTAATACCTGTCATTTCCTGCTGTACTGAAATAGCCACTACCTTGCAGTGCAGATAAGCCAGACGGCATTCCCTTTATGTCTTTGATACTGGATGCATTCAGTTGAATAATTAATCTCCGCAACACTGTAAGAGTTCGGGGATATTATGGTTTTGGGTTGTGTAGCCGCCGTCTCCGCCGCGCCTCGAAACTTTAGGCGTTAGCGCAATAACTCTGGAACCCTTGTAACATATCCCCCCGATTGTCTGACACTTGTTACACATGTCCGCCCTAGCAAAATCTCGGAGAGTTCAAAGTGGGCTTCATCATTTTTGCTGCCTCTATTTGCAGTTTTGAACGAAAACAGAGTTGTCCGAATTACATGAAACTTAGGGGGTGGGGACAAAATGGTCCCGAAAAACATGACTGGAATTGTCCAAGGTCACCGGAGGTAAATTTGTGTTTTTTAGGCGCAATACAGATTTAGTCTGATTTACATAAAATTGGTGGTGGGACAAAAGTGGGTCCCCAGAAACATGACGGTACTTTCAAGGTCACCAGAGGTCGATTTTTGCGTTTTTATATTCGCGATTTTCTGACTTTCGTCAGATTTTGGAACGAAACTTTTGAGAATGGTGAACTAACATTTGGTCTTGAACAACGGTAGGGCATTTTGAAGTCCCAGAGGGCGAATGGCATAAACTCAATGTGGTTTTTTTTCAAAAGAGGTCAACAAAGTCCATTTCTGCGGGGATATACCCTTTGGCGGTTTACCCTCCTGCACTTGTCTAGCTTCTCGGTTTAGTTTTCTGTATTATACTGGTTACTAGCAATGTTTTTTTTTTGTTTATAGTACACGCACATGGACTTCCAGGAAGGGCCTACGAAGAACGTGATCACAATGGGCAAAAAAAACAAAAAACTCCCCACAGTATAGGCCTGGTAAGGTTTTTTCCCCCCCAAAAAAAAAATGTCAGGGTGCCTGTCCTTGGATTCTCCTGTTCCATGCATATCACAGATCAGGTGAGTGGAAGGAGATTCCACATGTTAGAGGTATGGTCTTCAGTATAAACTGGGGTCAAAGGTTTGAGATTCTATCTGGGTTGTACTATGGATAGGCCTCATCGCAGATAAGGAGAGGTCATCTATTCCAGGAGTATATTCATTTGATTAATATAACTCTCTTTCTTTTTCAGTCCAAATTCTGATTGCAAGGTGATTCTTACATGCCCAATGTGTCAGTCACTGAATTGTACTCATCAGGGTAGTCATTTGTCGAGTCAGCTTGTCTCATTTTGTACAGCAAGTAGGTTCAACATTCCATAATTTGTCAGTCACAACGTACCCGTGGGGCGGGACATTGTACCAAGTTGTTGACCCACTAAGTGCAATGTCTCACCTTGTCTAGGGTATTAGGAGTGCTTCATGCATCTGACAAGTGCATGAGCTCGACGCAGCAGCATCACCTAGCTATCGCTCCCCCTGTTTTTGGTGCTCCGAGCACGTCATAGATTAATTACACTAATCTAGTAAACTGTTTATGCACTCCTTAGAGAGAATGTGGCAGCAACTAATACAGAAAGTTTCTCACAGGTCCTCAATTTATCAGCTGGTGGAGAGGGAGGTGGAGCGTCTTGCCCAAGGACACGCAAGGAAAAGCTCATCGGCCTTTGGGATCCAAACTCACAATCTATTCATATACAATTCAACCTCTATCCCTCGCTAATCCGATCCCCTGGTTGTAAGATCATGAAACATCTTTATTTTCCAAGAGAAAAATTCATAGGTGAGAATGCTACTCGCTCACATTATCTTAAGCAATTAACTTGTATTATGACTTGGGTTCTGCTTTCTTAGATCATCAGGGACAATTACCTTCGGAGGTGTTCTCTTTAACCATATTTTTTTTTCTGTTATCCTACCATAATAGTCTGACTTTGCTTGAGACCAAGGAGTTCATCACCCTTGTCAATTCAAGGGAGGCAAGAAGGTGTTTTTTCCAAGTAAGTATTGGTTTTGTCCACTGGAGATTTGATTCCTTTTATGCACATACATATCCATATTTATTAAAACTAAAAATTTTCCTTTCTACCTCTCTCTAGTGAGTTCTGGATGTTGACTTTGGGTTGGGTCACATCCCAATTGACAAAATATAAGTACCCTCTATTTTTGGAATGATTGAATATGTGGAGTAGGGAACAATTGTTGACGATTTCCTTTGCCCTGTTAAAGTACATCCGTTATCATTGATCCGTTAAAAAAATGTCTTGTAGCATGAGGGCTCCATGACAAATTTTTATAACAAGATTTATTTTGTGCAATCAACAGCGGCTCATTTCAGTATGGGTCACAGTAGGCTAGCCTATGCCTTGGGCTTGTTGGCATTGAGTCTGCGTGGGTTTGCACATTTTATCACTATTGTAACCTCAGCTTCACAGTGATTTTACGGCAGCTGGGATATATACAGTTATGTACATTGCCTGACGTGTACATTGCCCTGGGCGTAGCCTAGGGCCTAGATAAAAACGGGTCTGTCAAGCAATATAAACTTAGTTTTAGCTCAAACAGCTATATGGTAGCTATTGTAATTGTACAGTGTCTGTCTACTCTAGTATTCTATCTCTCCAATCTGTCCACCCTTGGTTTTTGCCCCAAATGGTCAGTATGCGATGGATGTGGGAATGGGCACAATAGGCAAGTATGTGCCAAAATTTTGAAATGTATCTCCTCCTACAGAGGAAGTTGGATTTTCGAGATGCTCGTATCAGTGTCAAGTTTGTACTTTGGGTGTCAGGAATTTTTGGCCAAGGTCCCATTTGGGTCTCTTTGTAGTGCACACATTTCATCCCTGCCATTATTTAAAAAACAATGGTACTTGAAATGCATTCCTCCAACAAGGCCATTAGTGAAAGCAGGATCCGGTCACTTTATGGTATAATGCGGGTTATCAAATTTAAATTAAAGCCAAAGCCAATTAATGATGTCAGTCTATTTATTCTACTAAGTATCAATAAATATATTTTATTCATTGTGAGTGTTTATTGTATTTCTCACGTCGCATATATGATCCGCATTTGGACCCACAGATGACCTCCCCATACATGGGACGGTCACGAGGATAAACAGCCCCCACTACCTGTGTAAGATGATCGTATCGGAGCCCGGCCCACCCCTCGCTCATAAACCGTCCACGTCGTCACAGTTCGAGAAGGCAACCACGACCAATATCCCTCAGGGTAAGCGCTCCTTCCATGCCTCAAGGAACTTTGACCTCTGATGGAACGAGGTGATTATCTCCTCTGTCCGTCATAGGAGATTTTATAGCGTGAAAGTCTCGTTTAGAGCACATTTCCATGTGAACATGTTATTCTATCTTCATGCCAAAGCCAGCATGGGTGTCAGTTCGCGATGGTAAGCTGCATTGTGTATATATATATAGGTATCAGTAGGCAGTGTCATTTCAGTAGCATTTAAGATTCTGGGCAACTTCTCTAATGACCCCGATTTAACATTCTATTTCAGTTTAACTACGCGTACTTGTGACTTCAGGTACTCAAAGAGCCAAGAACCGTACACCCACACCAAATCTGTGAGTTGGCACATTAGGATTGAGTCTCTTGTTGGCACTTGAGTGGTAGTAATATATTGTGTTGCTGTTGTGCAGTGGGAGAAATAAATGTTGGAAAAGTAGAAATTAACTGTTACTATGCCTCTGGTACAGGATGAGCTCAGGCAACTAAGCTGCTGGTACAGCTTAGTTGTCCAACACGAGCTTAGAATGAAGGATCAAGCGATTGTGGGGTCAAAGCCTGCAAGCTTTTTCCATTAGTAATGTCTTCTTGATCCTCTACCCCCATTCTATGGTCTAACCATGTCGGGGAAGGGTAAGGGAACTGCTGAAGCTTCTAGTGCTCATGGTATCGGGTTGTATGCCATACATGGTACCTAGGACCATACAGAATAAACAGGCAATGGGAAGGGGGGCAGGGGCATGGAACATGCACAGACCTGGCCTCTAATACCATATGGGTTAGTGTGGCGGACGAAAGAACTCTCTGCAAGATTCCCCCATAATACCAAAAATCAATGTAACACATGACGTGAAAAAAACATGTAATTTTGAGAATCTTGTAACAAACCAAAATATACAGGGATTGAATGAAAACATGAAAAATCATTCACAGATTGTATTGGAAGAAATATCTTTATTTTCCAGTTCATACCTTTTCGTCTTTCTTTCGTTATCATGGTGAAAACGTGCAGCATTCACTGTGTAGAGTCTATGGAGGCCTTGGCTGGTAAATGGTCAGAGATTCTTTGTTCTCAAATTTCTCTGAATGACTCCATGATGGCACAACCATGCCCCGAATTTGGGCCGGCTGTGGGCTCTTGACTGCACCTCTTTCACTATGCTGGTCTTGAAGGCACACCAATCTGTTTAAAGGACCATTGGCATACTACAAACGCAATGGAAAAAGAGATAATCCAAGTTTCTGCCTGTACTACGCTTTTAGTGTGCGAATGGTAATTTCATCCCAACTTTGTGGACAGGGGTGCCAATCTGAGAATACTAATATCCCTTGCAATAACGGTGATACGGGCACCAAAACTGAATGCCCTAAAGCTTGACTGGATGCAATGATCTGAATCCGGTGGAGGAGGAGATTCAGGGAGGTTGCGTTGAGGAGGGATTACGCCCCATTGACCGAGATTGCAAGGTGGTGGCTACGATCATTGCTGGGGAGCTTGGGTTAGTCCACCCACCCCCCTTCTTGTGTTGGGAAAACAGTGCACACTTGACAGGCATATGGTAACCTGGATTGGGCCTTCGGCTGGAGCCATGTAGGTCGAATATACAGCGGTGGTCCCTATTAATTCAGTCAAATCAGATTACACATGGGCTCATGTTCGATCCACATTCCAGATTTATGGGGACGAATGGAAGTAAGACGGCAGGTTGCTGCGCCAATCACCGGGCGACGTTCCTCAAAACTCCATATCCACCAGGTGAACCTGCAGGAATCGACGAAGGGGAACTACCTAATGGTCGATCTGAAAGGCCTCCTAAGTAAGTGTATGCCTGGTAATGTGAGATACTTTCATTATTGCATGAGTGAGCCTATTACTTGGGTCCCCTGGGGGGGGGGGGGGGGGAAAGGGGTAGAAGAATAACTCACCTGCCGGTGGGAGGGGGGATCGGTGTGAGCTTTGCAAGCAAATACATTCGGGGGTTTTTTTTTTTTTGTTTTTTTCCCGGGGGCGGTGGCTGACTTGCAGTTCGATGGGCACTGTTCTGTCTTCACTTATATGGTGACACTGTGATGACAGTGGCCCATTCATGGGGTTACTGGGGTTTGTCGGGATGATTGCAAATGCTCATTGTACGGTCGGCTGTGAACGGTCACATTGTACCTCCGGTCCTCCAGATTCTGAGAGAGCGGTAGGACGTGTATCAACTTTCAGGAGGGATGTGAAATGGCGGGTCAGGGAGAAGGATGGCTGTATTGCAGTTATGATGGGCCCGATGGTTTATGGTGTTCATTTCACGATTTCGCTGTGGGTGCGGTGGGTCGTGCACAGGTTCTGTGTTCGTTTCAGGATACTACCTGCCCACTATAGTCTCGTCACCCGCTACGGCTACCGTGCAGCACCGCCTCACGTTGAACTTGAATCTTCTGCTCCCCCAGTTTCCCAGAAAGTGGTCGGTTCATGGAGGTCAAGGACAGTCTTTGGAATGGACTGTGAAAGGCGGTCTGGAGAGGGCCCCCTAGGATTTGTACACGCCTGCCTCGCATATATCCCCTGCAGCAACTACCCATCTGGACATAGAAGGGCGGAGGTATTCACGTTATCGCTGGTGCTTGTCTACGTTCAATGTGGCCCGTAGGGGTTCCTTGATGAGCCTTACTTGGCTTCCTGAACCTGAAGAAATCAGATCCAAATCTCACCTGTCATCAGAGGTCAGAAAGAGGGGGACAGTGTTAACACATACTGCGTGGTGGTTATTGAATAGGGGGTTAGGTAGACTAAATCAAAAATGGTCAGGATCATTCCTGACTAGGGTTCACTCAGGACGATCCACGAGGGTCAAGCAAACCAACAGAAACACGTTACTGCAACTCCCTGTTTTGTACAATGTTAAACAACTGACTGGCTGGCTGACTCCACAACTTTGGTAGTTCAAAGACTCTTTTCCATGAGGGGTTTGAAGCATATTTTCAGAATCTCGTACTCTCAAACCCGCCTCTGCCCAGAATGATATGAACACTCTACAAATATGACCCTGATAACAGAGATGGAGGTACTTCAAATCCGGGGGAAAGGGTCAGAGATATTACAGCAGTACGTTGTTACTGACAGTTTGGTTCACAGAGCCCCCAGTCTACTTCGCCCTCAACCTCTCATACTTACACAACGCCCACCTCTATTTAGCTATTGGTCATTCTTGGCTAAATTGAATCTCTCAATATGGCACACCCTCACCCATCGTCCTCCCCTCTATTGCCAGAATTAGAACTTTATAGTCCCATTCTTGGCAAAGTTATAAATTGAACGACGTTGACAGTAAAAAGTTGTCCTATTCTGGAGAGAAGAGAGATGATGGGCCGGTGGCCAGATGAGAGAGGAAGGAATTCGCCAGAATGGAAATAATAGGCCTAAATAGAGCGAGGCGTTGTGAAGTATGAGAGGTTGTCGTTTCGCTCGTAGATCGAAAAAACCCAGGTAAGTTTTGGGATTTGGTTCATGGATGGTGAGGAAGATGCGAGATGAAAAGACCTCCTCAAGCATGCAACCAAATGAGATCGACGGACAAAACCACAATCAAAGCTATTCAAAGAGCTCTGTCGACTGATATGATCCAATTCATCATCCGGAGATCGTGTTAGGATGGCAAGGAGGAGTCGGAGGGTATGATGCGGCAGAGGTGAAGGTATATAAGCAGGAAGCAGGGGCTTTAGCCACCGGGGCATGGACGGTCACACCAAGAAAGAGGCGGTCGGAAGAAGCTTCGACGTGCAAAGAGGAGAAAAGGCCAACAGTGGCGAGTACAGGTGAGGAGCGATTAGAAGGGAAGTTCCCAGCAGCCCGTCCCAAGGAGCATGCTGCTACACCTGCATGCAATGGAGTGGCCTCTGTTGGATTGCATGTCCTAATATTAGCAATATAAGAGAAGCCAATGAGATAGATTGGGGTTTTATAGTATTGTATCAAGGGCAGCGCCGCTTCACAACGACTAGAAGACCCTCAATATCGCCGCTGGTCATCGGTAATGGTTGAAGAGACCTTGCCTGCACCACCCAGGGAGCAGGAGGATTGACAACTTTAACTCAGGAGACGACCTTAGATACCCATGGAAGCTCCAACGACCCCCAGGGCGCCATAGAGGCGTAATTCTTAGACTATGCATACCTCGCAAGAGTAACCCGATGAGTGACGACATGGGATAGGGATGGACATTTGGGAGGACACACCTTCGTCTACTAGCACTGCGGAAAAAGCCCTACTGGCTTTCAATGGGATTCCCGCAAACTAGTGATAATACTAATGATCTAAGTCGGAGTCTACTGACTGAGCGAAATCGCTATTTCTCACCTTTATGAACATTTCCATAAGCTGTTACGATTGGGCTCCCCTCGTGAGAAAGCTGTGCATGACAGTTAATGGAAGGATAGACAATAAGGAGATTGTGTCCAAACGGTCAAGGGTACAATAGTATATACCTGACCAGCGCCAGGGGAATGTAGTGTGCAGAACACAATCTTTCGAAAATCCCCACAAAACCTACAATCCCCCCAAAACTTACAGATGTCACCTTATATCTATATACTATATATATTGGTTTCGACCCGAAAGGAGGGGTGTGTATGAAAAAGGCAGTAATGACAGAGCAATGGGAGAATCTTGTGTATACCCCCGAGTATAAAAGGTATTTATAGTGGTGAGCATGCACATTTGAACTGTGAAAAGGGCATTTTGCTAATGACTTAGGGCTCACATTGGTCATGCCTAGCAGGTGCGTAACCAACCCTTCCGGTCAGAGGGGCAGACAATTTTCCAGATTTTTGGGCTTTCTCCACGTGTCTCGGATCACAGAAGTGAGGCAGGGGGGTGGTGGGGTAGGGGGAGGGGAAGAGGTAACCTCTAACTCGTGGGGGCTGCAAATCAAGCTCAACCGTACTTTCGATCACCATATCCTCATTACCATCAGTGCCACTTGGGTCCACTCAGTTGGATTATTTAGTTATTCCAAATTTACTGATTTTCGCGTTCTCAAACATTTCTTCCTCTTTTAGCTCAACCAGCTATTGAGCGGTTTTGAGCTATTGGAATTCTGCATGTCACTCGATCTATCTTCTATCTATCTATCTATCTATCTATCTATCTGTCTGTCGTCTGCTGGCTGTCTGTCTGTCTGTCTGTCCAGTGTGGGAACAATTGCCTTTTTGGCCCCCAAACAGTTCAGTCTGTTGATGGATTTGGACCAACTTGGACACAATGTTTAATGACCTATGTGAGACATGTTTGATTTGTGAAGGTCAAGGTCAAAGGCATTAAAGGGGCAGTATAGGCCATTAGGGTGTAAATTTCCAAATGTTCTCCTACAAATTTGGTGCAACAGTGCGATGTTCAGTCGTAATGATGGTTCAACAGCTGTACTTCGGGGTGGTGTTAAGGAATTTTTGTCCAAAGTCCCACTTGGGCACACAGTGTGGTACTTGAAATGCACCCTCCTCTCCAAATCAATTGATGATCTTCAAAGTTACAAGTATGGTCCTTGGGAAAAAAGAGGGCCATTGGCGGGTGGTTAGGATTTGGGCTCAAGGCCCAGTTTGGGCCCTAGGGCCCATAATATGAAATAACGCAAAGTCTTGTATCTCTTACAGTTTGGTGCACAGTGGCGGACATTCGGTCATAATGATGGTATACAGCCATACCTCTGGGGTGTTCAGGTCCTTGGTCTAAGGATCCCAACTTAGGCCGGGGCCCTTTTGTGAAATTTCACAAAGTGGTACCTTTGAAATGCACCTTCTCTCTCAAGATTCAATTGATGCTGATCTCAAAGTTAAAAGTAATGTTCCTTGGGAAGAGGGCACATTGGCGGTGTTCAGGGATTTGGGGCTCAAGGCCCAGTTTGGGCCCTTAGGGCACATCATATGAAATACGCAAAATTTTATCCTCCTAAAAATTTTGTTGCACAGTTGCTCATGTTCAGGACATCATAATGGTGGTCCATTTGCTATGCCTTCATGGTGCCCAGGATAGGTCCCAAGGACCAGTGTGAGCACCCAGAGCCCATCATGGGAATAAGCAAAAGTCTTTTAATACTACGAGATTCTGTTGCAGCAGGCTGGCATACATCGGTCATAATGATGGTCTAAACAGGCCGGTCACTGGAATTTTGGTCAAGGTCACATACTTGGGCCTGTGGGCCCATTTATGAATTTCACACAATGGTACTGAAATGCAATATCCTTCCACAAGCTTCAATTGATTTCTAATTACGAGTAAATGTAAGCAGTCCTGGGTCGAGGCATTGGAGGTGGTTTGGGATTAGGGGTCTAGACAAAGAGCCAATATTAGGGAATCTGCAAACTTGTATTCCTAAAAATTCTGTTGCACAGTGCTGATGTTCAGTATAATGATGGTCTAAATAGCGTAACTTCAAAGGGGGCGGATGACCAGGGATTGGTTAGGGAAACATAGGCCCCAGGTGTGCTGTGGCCCTGCGAACACAGTATGTGGAATATGTAGGACGCGAAAAAGGGACATCTTGGGGCGGTCTGAAGATCATAGGTCAAAATTCATGAAGGGGCCAACAGTAAGGCCATTGTTTGAATCTCGACTCTGTGGCCTAATGATCTTGAAAATTTATCCATAATTGGTACATTTGCACAGTTTGAGCTACAGCACCATTGGGCTCTGAGGTTCCCCTTCCCTCATCTTTTTGTGTAATCCCTATCCTACACTTTTTTATTCCAGGAGAGGATTCCCGTTACTGCAGCTTGGGAGAATGGAAGGTGGCATCTACAACTCCCGAACTACGACTTTCGAACCGGCCAGGAGAGTCCGTTCTTCCTGACGATATCTGCATCCTGTCCCGGGCAAGGAGGCTCAGGAGGAGAACTTAGAGCTTAAATGCGGGTGCGGACAAAAACGGGAGACTAGCAAACGGGCGTCGCAATCGTTCGATGTCCAATCCTGGATTCGTATGAAGTGCATGTAGCCCACAGATAATACGAGTTTTCCTTTATTAGAAGGTATTACACGTGGCCTGAAACATGACATTAACCTAGGAATGACCTCAAACCTAGTAGGAGAGGAGAATGATGCTCTGGCTTTTTTTTTTGAGGTACCTCTTCATGGAACACAAAGACACGAAGATATGAAGTGGTTTTAGAAAGATTGCACCTTGTTGGGGACTAGAGAACGGCTGTCCTTTTTACAAGTGAATGCAGGACAGGGAGGGGCTTGCGTTGTGAAACTTGATCATGGTATTCCCTGTGTGTCATCCCCCCCCCCCCCCCCCCAAAAACAAATAAATAGGAGAACATGAACACCTGCAGTAAAAAGGAAGTGTGGGATTGTGAACATGAATAGTAGTTAATAATAATCCAGAAAATGTAATCTTTCCATGCTTGATGGTCTAAACATCATGGGCCAATGTCTTGATCACAAGGGTATTGCTAGCTCCTCTGACCGTTGACTCAAGAGGCCGTATTGAGATACAAATGCTGTATCATTATTAATCCCTGAATCTCAGGGAAATCATGTGATAGATTTGGTGCCCTGGCTGCAACCCCCCCCCCCACATCTTCCATTGTTGCAGTTCTCTGTGAGCATAAACAATGTTCCTTAAGCAGGTTTTTTTTTTTGTTGTTTTACAAGTGCCTACTTTTTGGAGCAGGCAAACCCTCCCTCTCCCACCCCCCCCACCTCCAAGCTGGACGTGCATGCATGAAACTAACCTTACGTGAATTCTGACAATTGGTGAGCTAGTTATACATCGCCAACATGTACAAATCATACCTTGATACATAGTCATGCAATCACTATTCCCTTGTGGAATCTAAATCCACAGTCCGAGTTCAGCTGATCCAAGGCATCAGTGAAGGCACAATCAGCTGTTACCGAATTCCAGGTGATGTCACAAGTGTTAACTTTGCGGGTCCCGGAATACAAAGTCAGTGTAAAATGTACTTTTGGAACGCCGTAAGCAAACCAACTCCTCATTAATTTCCATGTGGATACCTATTCTGTTATCCGCCGAGTATGTGATGAGTCAGACTATCGACTAGAGTCATCCAACACTGGATCCATAAGAGTTGTTTTCCAATGGGTCGGTGTGAAGAGGTATCATAAGGGGAGAAAAGGTGACATCTAATTGCTGAAGTCATGTCTTCTTGGTTGACTCTCTTGGAGAGACGTCGTTCTTCAAAATTGCGAATTAAGGATCCATATGTGTATTGCACAAGTTGTTATATTATTCTAAAAACTTGACAAAGCATGGATCCCGTCGGTGAATAGATTGCCCCAAACAGACCCATACCCGGGATGGCCAGGTCATGTAAATATGACCCAGTCTGCTGTTACTTTCTATGTATGACAATTTTAATTTCAGCCGATTGAGTTGGTACGAATAAGCACAATCAGCTATTACACAATTTGCCTCACGGGGGAACTGCACGTTCCACTTGCATATTAAGTCATGTAATAACATGTCTTTCACAAATCTTGACCAAACGAATATAAATGGGTCCGATAAAAACTTACAGACTTGTTCACAAAAATATTGAAAGAAAATAATTCATTTCTAAGTGGATATCTTTTGATCTCTCTGGATCATTGGCCGCAGCACTCCGTTTCATGAACAGAAATGCCAGCTTCACTGCTGTAGGGTCTATGGACCAGCCTTTGCATTGTTCCTCCGTTGGGGTCATAGAGTCCTCAAAATTTTCTCAGAAGTAAATTGGAATATCTCAACAAGACAACATGCGAGAACCTCCAAATTTTTGGGGTTTGGGCTTTTGATAAGTCCTTTTTCCACCTGTGCTTAGTTTGTAGCAAATCAGTCACATGACATTTGCTTCTAAGGCGAACCTAACATTGAATAAAGAGGAACAGGGAAGTTGCAGAGTTCAACTAGGAGTTGTTAATGTACAGTATACCTAAGAATTAATATAGTTTTTGAGGTCAATAGATTTGCAATGTTCTGTTTGGAAAAGGAGTCAGACAAACTAATAGGTAAGATGTGAGATAGCTCTTCCAAGAACCATCGATACCAAACTATCTACTATATCTTTTCGAATAAAATTTAGTCTGTGACATTGATATGATTTGTAATGTTGGTTTGTTTCTTGGACATCAATTTAAAAACACTGGTTTCATACTGCAGGTCAACTTCTGGAACAGGGACACGCGAATGTGGCCAAGAGATTATAGGCATAGGCAAGAGGGGTGGGTTAAGAAATAGCGCTAAAATAGCAAAATAGTTTAAAACATGAGAAAATTCTAAATCAAACAGTCTGTCAGTTCAGCCTGGATGAGACATCCTCCAGTCATATATTTTGTAATCTTTTTGCAGTATATTCAGAAAGGAACACCCCACTAAATAAAATATGTATGCTCAAGGCAGTGTCGGCACTGAGCTTTTTATTCTAAAAGGGAATTCCCTCCTGTGATTCATTATGAGAGGGATTTTAGAAGTGAAGAAGGGACGACTCCCATAAACAGTAACAATAAACAACCCCAAAATCCAAATTTTTTAGGAGGGAATGTCCCTCTTGAATTCCGTTTTGAGAGGGACTTCTTCAATCAGACAGAAGTCCCTTCCTCCCCCTTCGCGCTAACACTGGCTCAAAGCTTGTGTTCAGTTAATCATTCCTTCTGTGCTATTCCTAGAACATTTAAGGGGAATAAAGCTCACCTTTGTTGATATTTTTTTCAATACTATTATATCAATACTATTATCAGTACATTGGTGTGGTTTGGTGACAATGAACAACAGAAATTTCGTATATTGTTGCCGACACATTGTAATAACAATGTTACTATCTATCCTAGTGCAATGTCATATTAATAGAAGACAATTCTTGTACAACGAAATTTCTACGGAAGAATTATATAAGATACAAAGAGATTTTCTGCTTCATGTTTTTTCTCCAGTCTAGTTATCGCTCTTGAGAGATATGTGCATGATATTAATAATCTTGTATGATTAGATTAATTAACCTGTACCATGTTTGGTGTGTGAAAGTTACAACTAGTTTTCCAAAAAAGGATGTGAGCATGTTTAATACATGATATTTGGGTAAGTGTGTGCAAAGTTGTTGAGAATGTTTACTGAGCCAAGCAGTTTTGAGGTATGCACAATATGAACATGTATGAACAGTTATAAGTTGTGAGCTTGTCACTTTTCAATAGGAAGTGTAGAGAGTTAATACTTGGCATGTAGGTTGGCAAATGATCTCTGTAGTATTTGTGAAGGGATAAGGTAAACGGAGTCAGTATCTGAAAACCTTGTAAGCATGATGACTGTTCGACCCAAAGATGTGGACTACCTGATGGTCGGCAGGAAGGTTTACTATGGAATACAAGATCCTGTGGTAAATTTGGATGAAAGTTGAAAACACATGTTTGTTTTATGACGCCAATAGCAAGTCTTTCCTTACAACAAACTGAAAAAACCAGGCGTATTAATGCCCTGGGACAGTTTTCATACAAATGTATCACAGATTTAGAGACAATCACTATTATTGGGCACTAGATAGTTCCCTATAATCAATTCCTTATGCCCAGCACCACAACACTAAACAGAGACATGAGCATCTCATTTGACTCAATAGAAATGAATCTCACGAACCTGCTAGAACAGATAATAATATCTTGTTCTTATATAGCTTATGCCACGTCAAAGACATGCTCAAAGCGCTTTACAGATTACCCCTAATCAACCTGTGACCTGTCACACCCGTATTTCAGTATGCCACTTCATCTTGTCCCATCAGGGACTTCCCAGTATGGCTGTCACATCCCAGGCACCCACTTTCACATGTGGGTGGCGAGAAGAGAAACATTTTGGGAAACATGGCTTGTTCAACAACACTGCAGACAAGTCCTTGGGCTTCCATTGTGCTCCAAACTCCCAATCTGGAGCTCTACCGACAGAGATATTCTGCCTCCCGCCTCAGATGAAGATTTCAGGAGGTCAACACTTCTTGCATTGCATAGTGTGCAGACAGCAAACTTGTGTAAACTGATGTCGATAAACTATCGCATGTTAATCATTTGATCTTCTGATGATATGATAAATTCTGAGAAAAGGGAGAAGACAAACCATTGAAGATTACTGCTCCGAACAAATTTTATTCAGAAAGGTGGGTGTGAAATAACAAATGTCAGTTATAAAATCAGTCTCACAATGTAATAACATTTCACAGAAAACGTAGGCCCATATATAAATATTTGCGCAGCATGTCCAAAGCCTCTGGAAATTCCATTTCTTCCAAATTTTGACCCAGCATAGTTTCATTGGAATGGTGGTTCATTTGTATAATCACACTAAAATCTTGAGAATTATGTGCAAGATTATTATAGTTTTCAAACTAGTCTGAGGTAATACACATGACAACTTGTTCCAGGCAGTACAGTAGAAAAATACCCTCTGTGGCTTAAATTGTTACTTCTCCAACGAAGTCACAAGAAAAATTTACTTTGTAATGGTGAACCAACAACTACACAGCATAAGTCGTCTAAAAAATTATCCACCAAAGGCCAAACTTTTGTCAGCACTCTGAATTGCCAATGCCTAGCTACAAGAGACTGATAGTTAGGCCATGCCCACTGTTAGCACAGATTCCGTACATGAAATTACATCACCCTTGACAACACAACAGATTACTGTTCATGTGACATTCTCTGTACAGGTCGCCATGCAAAATTATCCATTACTTACAATCAACAAAAATACAACTGATGCCAAGAGCTCATTACGTCATCAATTTCGTAAGACAAGGTACGTTGGTTACTTGATTGCTATGAACATTGGACACCCAAATCCTAATTTTTAGCTCGCCTCGGCCACCGTGTCTGGGTGACTACGGGCAATAGCTAGTCTTTCCATATATATAGTAGAGTAGATCCATTCGCCACAATGTTTCAAATTGCTACCTCTCTAACACCATTTGATCGATCACAATGACACTTGGTCACATTCCTTTGATGACCAAGTGAAGGGTTATCTGTTCGAACAATTAAGGTCAAAGGTCATCCAGGAATTCCAGCCATTTTATGAAAATATGCATAAAGCTTCTCTGACAGTTTAGACTGGATGTTAATGAAAGTCGGTCAGCATTTTCAGGGACCAATATTACAAACAGGGTGTTAAGAGATACCGGGGGGGGGGGTCATAGGTCATTATATGGGGTCATTTTGGCCAGAAAGGTCATTTTGAGGGTCAAATGAACAAAATGCCTCTCCTTCAGGTTATGGTAGTTAGTCAGCATTACCAATGACACATATGAACTGTTCAAGAATGTTGACGGTTATCGTCAACGTTAATTCATAAACACTGGAAAAGGCCCCAACTTGTCATTTAGGCAAAGTGAATAATACTCAACTTTCTTGAACACACAAAAGAAAACAACTAATTTTGATTTCCACATGGACTGTACCCATCTAATTACACATTTCTCACAACAGATCTATTCTGCCATAATAGATATAGCATTCTACATGTAGTTATATTACAACCAATATACACTTCTATAAAACCACACTATGGTTGTGTTATATACATTATTTACATATTTCCTTCACCATATGACACATATATTCTAAAGTCTTCCTATACACATGGGCCAAATTAGACCAGGCTGTAAAATGAGTTGAAATGGATATTGAGAGATTTTGCCTCATTTTCTGTTGTTCTTACAAAGATTGAACTACTGACATCATTTAATTTAACAATACTCCTCATCACTCCCTCAAATAGCCGTAGTTCTATGCAGAAAGCAGCGCTGAAGGGGCATGGGCATCCAGGTGAGGTACAAGTGTCCAGTAAACCCTAGAGCCAAAACAAATTTCATTGTACAGCCCCTGTTTCAACAATTTTTTTGGCTTTCACTTTCAACTCCTCCACCAGTATTGAGCACCAAGTATATGTAATGGTAACAGATAACAGAAAAGGGTGTGAGAACAACTGCTGGAATGACAGCAACCATCCCACAATTATTGCCAACCACAAAGTCAAGCAAATCCCAAATGCTGCATTTGCATTGGGCGGTTTGGGCCATGATTCGAGATAGTTTGATACCAATCCAATCATGATGTTGGTGAGGAGATTGGGTGGATTGTAATGTGACAAATTCTGCCCCTCAAACAAGTCTGTTACGATTTGGCACAACATTTCAGGAGTGTGTGATAGAATACAGAAACTGCAGCAGAGCTTGACAGACCTTGATGAAACATCTTAGGGGTTCCTAAGCTCTGTCAGGCTTTGATGAATACATGCATGACTCCCTAATGTTCATGGAAGGCCAGGCATTCCAAGATTATGAACTTTATTTTTTCGAGTTTTGACCATAAAAATAATGAATGGTCCTTGGACCATGGCCTCTTAGGCTGCTGTCGACAATCCACAGTGGTTGTCTCTATATTCATGCAAACAGAGTTTTTAGTCATCTGGCCTCTCAATCTCTAAGCTTATTAGTCGTCAATGGTATCACTGGAGGGAATGAAAAGGATCATCCACTGCACCCTTCCTACTTCCTGTCCTCAATCATGGATCACACGTGACAGACTCGCACAAATCATGTTCCTAAATCGTAGAAGATCTTAACCGAACTTGGATAATTCAAGTACTCCGAACACAGGGCAAATCAGATGTGACCCATAACACCGTTAATCGTGAGGGTTAACTCAAGACAAAAGGATAAATAAATTGCAGCAGGCCTCTTCCAATATTGCTGGACTACGTAGCGACTATTTAAGATCAAAACATAATGAAATGAGGGCAGAGAAGTGTGGTAGCAAGGAAGTGAACGTAACGACAAAACCGGGACCTCCAAACGTTTTTTTGTTCAATGTGCTTCATTAACCCAGCATTATTCTCAGAAGTCTTCGAGCGATTTCATCTGGCCACTGTTTCTCATTGGACAGGGGAAGTGACATAGTGCAGAGCCCCCCCCCCCCCCATGTGAATCGCTGTGTGGGGCTAGCACCTATTTGCAACCCTAGCCTAACAGTTAAATTCAACTTGACTAAATCCAACAATCCCACGTATAAAGAAGGGATCGCCATCACTTCTATAAATCCCTGAAGCGTATGCCACTGTAAGGAGAGCTAGAAGGACCAGCATGTAGCCAGCAGAGTGCTGCGATGAGCTGTTGTAGGGGTGATCGTGGTGAATATTGCTGTTGATTCGTGACTGGTACCCCGTGGTTACAGAGGGACCCCTCGCAGCATGATATACACACACCTGAGGGAACAGAAAAAATATCAACTAGTTAATCAAACGCCTCTCGATTTCAAGTATCGCTTTCCTATATTGCGTTTTTCCCATCGAAGTCCTGTTCAAAGCACTTTACAGATACCACTCCTGACCATTATTGACTTCCCAAAAAGGCTGCACATACGATGCTCACTACTCTTCAAAAGTCACTTCAGAAGGTACCCATTTTTACACGTGGGTAGCGTGAGACATTTCAGTACACATGCAATGGCCAGTACACTCACGGCAGAGGTCATTGGGCTTCCATTGGGCTCCAAACTCCAAATCAATGGTTTTGCAGTCTGGAGCTCCATCAACTGAGCTAATCCACCCCCCTCTTGAAGGTGCAATCCTTAGACATTGGATGAGGGTGCTAAATTAACAAAATCACAGCTGACGGAGGAGTGACAGTGATGTAGTGTAGCATATAGAAACAGAGCAGGAAGCTCTCGGACGATGAGACTTCCAAGGTTAATATTTATATGATATTAATATGTATATATCATAGAAGACATTCATGGAAGATGTTCATTGTCCATCATTCACTTGAGATATAAATTCCATCACGTATGAAGACAGTGGTGAGTCCTTCATTGCCTTCCAAAGTGGAGAATACCTGCGGAGCACACACAGGACAAACATTTCTGCAATATTTGAATTAAATATTGCATGAGATATTGACTAGCAGTGTAGAAGGAGCCAGACAGTCTGCAAAAACAAAGGCTATTGTTAATGAGTTGTAAGCCACAGGTGATGTGATCAGCGACTGAAGAGGTGAAGAACCCGAATGGCCGACATACTGACCGATTCAGTGTATTTATTGTAGAGATACTAGCGTGAACCTCTTTAGAACCTAGAACACTGTGGAGTAGTATATGGAGGAAGGCAAAAATTATACAAAAATATTACCGACAACCAGCAATTAACTCATAACAATTATTTGAATACCCAGTTATGTGAGCTATCAATTGCACACACACACACACAAAATGAAAATTGGACGAATGATGAAATTACCTTTGGAGAAGCTGTTATTTGAGCACTGAACAGGCTGATAAGGCTGTGGGACTGTTATACAATTCATTTTGTAATGAGCGACAAGACAATATTTTCCAGCATTTAGGGCCTAAGCTGTAATGTTACCAATTATCTAATAATTCTCGAACCAAATGCCTGTGCATTTTGGGAATGAAAACATCTTCGCAGCAATTTCCAAGGGATGGCCTCTTAACACGGTCCCCTAAGTGTTTTGTTAAGAGCCACAAAATAGACTAGTGAGAACATCCACCTAGGCGAGTGGGAGTGGTAGGAGTGGTGTTTCTTCGGAAACCAAAATTAAATATGGGCCAAAAGCAGGAGCATGATATCAAAGAAGTGTTGGCCTGTCCAATGAGGAATGGAAAGTGGGAGCACTGAAAAAAATGGAATTTCTCACACTTGTGAGAGTGACTATAACCATTCTGCGTGTTGGTAGCTACTGCAAGTGCTCGAGGGCAGGCCTACACACTAAAGAGTTACACCAGATGCAAATTAATAGGTTCAAGACCTCTGGGTAAAACCCATTCTGGAAAAGTTGCATCTTCGCAGGAGGTTAAAAGTTAGTTGCTTTAGGGTCACCGTTCGCTAATTATTATCACAGTACACTAGATTGCACTGGGGACATCAAAATCGGAGCTAGGACACCGTTCAGCAGCAAACTTGAGACATGTTCCAACAAAATTACTGGGAATCACCTCAATGACTCCAAACAGCCCCTTCCCCCTCCCACTGTAGGTTCTACCCAGCCCACTCAGCTTGTGATTAGTAACCATGACAAGGCAACGTTGTGAGGGACAGGATGAGACATGTTTCCACCGATTAATGGAAACACCTTAATGACTTCACATGCCCCCACCCTATTTTTCCCTCCCCCCCCCCCATCCCCCCATTCCCCCATTTCCCCACTCCACACAATGTAGGTGCCACCCAGCTCACTCAGCCAGTGTTGAGTTAGGCTCGTCGGTTTCCGTTTGATAAGACAAACGTTAAACGGTAGGGTATCTCAAAAACGTTTAACGTGTACACGGCTAGCGACCATTCGGATCTGATACATCGTCGATCCTCCCGAACGGTCGGTAACAGGGCGAATCAGGCAGCAAACTGTGTGGTGTGTTAGCCACATTTATCGACTTGTAATGTTTGTATATGCGGCGAATCTGACGAATATGGGCTCAATAGTATAGTCCCTGACACAGATTACGATCTCCATTGTGTTTGCGACTTTCGTGTCAACTCACGCGAAACATACACAGTAGCCCTTACACCGTGGGTAATTTGGGTAATGAGATACTGACGTAGGGCCAATTGTCGGGTGGGCCTTTGAACACAAATAGCTTTCGGCTAGCAACACAGCGGGGCCTTCTACACGATCAGCTGAATCCAACTTGTATAGAGAGAGAGAACAAATTTGGCTTAAAAGCAGTATCGTTTCCAAGTCGCTCGCTACACAGCCTAGTTAGTGCATTTGGTTGACAGGCGGGCAGCCAATCAGAGCGATGTTTTAATAGGCGGGGGAAAAGGAAACAATGAGGAGAGCTGACCAATAGAGCAAAGCAAATAGGCGATTATTTTAGGTCGCCGAAGATTGATTGGCCTCCGCTAACAGGTTACAGTCACAATCTGGCATGGCCCGCTTATATCGCTCTACAAGCCGTATAATTCTTTGCACCACTTCACTTTTTCAGGTATTGTTGCAGTACGCAACACGTGGCAATGGTTACGGGCAGAATGGCCAGCGCCGCGGTACACAGTAGGCAATATTGATAGCCAATGAAGGCTTCGTTGTTACGCCCGCGACGTTAAAAATGAATGATTTTATAAACTGCGATATAATTTCACCGCGAAGCCTACATTGTCTAGAAAATTGAATTTAAGAGAGAACAGTTGTAGCTGTCGATCCATGCAAAACTGCCCATCAGTTATTTCAATACGTAGGAAATATGTAAATGAAAAAAGTTTGAAAAAGTTTTGTCGCCGCTCTGACATTGCTATTTCCTGCGAGAGAATCAGTGTACACTGCCTCACTTGCGATCATGTGCGCACACTGCAATAGTCATGGTTCCTGGATATAAAACGGACGTCAGTGGAATTCTTTTAAGGAATGTGAAACACAGTGTGGCAAGAAATTTTCGTTATTGGGTGACACAAGGTGGGGGGAAGTCCTCAGGGACTTTCCCACTTCCGTTTTACAATTACGGAAAATTGTAAACGTTAAACGGCGCAATTGTTCGTTTAACGTGTACACGTTAAACGGCGCCAAGCCTATTGTTGAGTACACAGGGCCGCATCGGAAAGAGAACTGCTGTGTACATGTCCCCACAACATTTTTTCAACACTTCCACGAATTGTTCACAGCACAAGCTCCCAGCTGAAATCATGTGGGCTTCATAGTGCCCTAGTTCCCTTTTCTACCATCCCTAAACACCTGTGACCAAACGGTTCATTTTTCTATTTTTATGGTGTGTACTTGCCGAGCAGAGGATTCAATCCTGTTCAAGGGCCAGCAAGCGGTTGCTGACCGGATATTACAAACTTATTGCGAATCAGCAGAATCCGTCACTAGGTACACGGAATATAAGGCGAATGCCTTTTGGCAGTACCTTGCTTGGTGGGTGGGGGTAGGTAATCACACATAGATGACAACTTGCAAATTACCTACCCTTGTTTGTCCCCTGCATCCCATCCCTGGTGCAGCTGAACGGCAAACGAGGGAAGGCAACAGATTCCATTTTTAGAGTCTTTGGTTTGACCCAACCGGGAACGAACCAAAGGTCTACAGGTTGTGAAAAGCCAACGCTCTACCAATTGTGCCAACTCTCAGAAAATGCGGCTGTGTATTCATATGGTGTCCTTCCTAACTCAGAGTGAAAAAGGCAGCCCACACTGTAGGCAATGGATGGCAAACTAGTTAACACCAAAAAGTTAGCATTTGAGGTGCACACACAGACCTCCTGCCTGATCCCCGATAATTACCTTTTCTCCATTGTTCTCAGACAGAGTGCACCCTACGGAATGAGGTGCACGATCTGTGGATTGCAATTTCTGGTCACACGGAAAGCTTGATACAAGGGTGGGGTTCAGGTGGTGTCTGTAAACAGTACTTTGTCCAGGTCAAAAATAAGAACAGCAAACGGTTTAAAAAAGGAGACATGACTACATGTGCTAGAAATGGACGAAGTGTGCAAGAAATCCCCTGTGACTCATCAGTATGGGAATTCACCTAGCCATGGCAATCACGATTAACACGCTTCTATGCTGGGATTGCTATGTAAAATTGTGGATGAAAATACTAGGCCACAGTCACGTTTTGTATTTTGGTAGGTCTACGTTGCAAGGCTTGTACAACGACTTTTTGACAATCAGCCGCCCTAACTATAGAAACAAAGCGATCGCCCCCAGTGATATGACTGGTTGCATGATCAGTGGATTCTTCTATTAGTCACCATGCCCCCCACACATATTTCTGGCACTTTCCCACATCCATGTTGGTTCAACCGTGAATTTTCTCTGCTGGCTGCATTTCCTGCAACTCAAAAGTCCAGGAGTCAGAGTAAACACAAAGTCACAAACGTATGTTGCAGGATACCCATGTCACACTAGAGATTACAATTGCTTGGTCTTCAGTGTAGCTTGCACAAGCCTTTTTCTCTTTTCTTATCTAGTTTTGAGTGTTTATCTGTCATTGCCTCTCCAGTAAGTATAATGCTCAACGCTAATACTGACGTAGTAGGCCAACTGCACTTGAAGGACAATGGTCACGAATGGATTTTCTTTGAAATTCACAAGACTGTTATGTAGTCCCGTTGAGCCTTCCACACAAAAAAATCAGTTTGAATTTCAGATTGTCCTGCATTTTATTGACCAGAAAAGTTAACAAATAATACACTTGCCCAGGAAAAACGAACCGTTGATATGCCGCGGTAGCAGCCAGGGCAGCTAGAGAGTCCTACATCCATGAACTAAACAAAGGCCTGCCAAAATTTGGCTTTAAAGAGACAGACGCGCAAGTTGTGCTAGTTTTGTACAGTTTCTTTGCTGCAATCACGTGAGACGTTTTCTCAGAAATTAAACACTTTGCACGCTTCGCGTGATTTGCGGTTTTGGGGCATGCCATAGTTAGTGATCTGTTAGATGCGTATGTGTACATAAGAGTCTACTAGCAAATCTAGCAAAAACACCTCTCGTGACGTCAGGAGGGGCCCTGCACAGATATAAAATCTATTTTTACGTTCATTGAAGTCACTTCTTGGCCAATGTCAAAGGGTTATTGATTTTGATAACATTCCTAAGAAGAATTATGAAAAGTTGTTTTTTGTGATGGTTCTTGTACTTAACAAACGTGTGACGCAGCAATCAGATATGGGTATTGTCCACTGGCGTCTGGGTCATTGATTGAAGTGACTATGGTTTGTGTCACCTTATGACCCACCTGAGTGCATTGACTCACTTCTCGTCCCAGATCGTAAAAATGTCTAACGCAAATAACAAGCCCTCAAAACCCACATGCTGAAAGTGGGGCACCAGTTATAAGAGCACAGCTATGGGAGGGGAGTCGGGGGTTTGTGAACCCCCATCTTTCGTGGAGTCCTCTATATATGATTTTCCAACACAAAGAACGTCCTTGTGACGTTTTGCCCCTGTAGCCCAGGGAAGTAGTAATAAACTGTAAACACAACAACTGAATTGTCAGCACTACACCCTTAACTATTCAAGCCACCCATCAAATTGGAATGATCTCAAAAATGTCTATTCACGACAAGATGCTCATACTGTTCCCCCCAATGTGCTTCTTGTGGAATCCGTGAGGCCCCTACCCAACAAATGTACAATGTGGGGCGCTCGGTGGTGTTGAGCTTGGGAGGCATGACTCAAAGATGAAGCTGTATTCTAAGTTCATCAATCAAAGATTAAAGTACACTCCGAAGGCCTCTGCTTACTCGTACCTCAGGACAGAAGGCATCGTAGGCCTTACTGTTGCATTTCGTTGTACAGCTTTGGTCTTCGCAGGAAGTTCGCATTTGACAGCACCGGAAACGGGGTGGATGGCAATATTTGGCTGGAATGAAAAAAAGAAAAAAGAATAATATAAACCCAGATTACAATTCACCAAACTAGACATGTTAAGGCGGGTAAACGCCACCCACCGGTATATCCCCCCTTTTGAGCAATCATTGGGAGGAATAGTATCTAACACCCCATAAAGACCTTTATTTTGGTCAGCAACCAAGACAAAATTCATCCACCAAGTTTGTTTGTAATCCATCGAGTGTTGAAGGCACATGAATTATGCAATTTGGACACATGATGGCTTTGAAATTACTTCTAACTTGTTTTGAGGAACCAAAAGGAGCCCCCATCCGCCAAGTTCGGTCAAATATATGACAAAGTTTGGAAAATGCCATAATTTTGCAAGTTTGACCTCGATGACCTTGAAATGAATTCCACATTTTTCGGATTCAAAATACTTCGTTCCCACCAAGTTTCGTTCAAATCGGACAAGTTTGGAAAATCGCATACACTTCACACAGATGCTTTGATTGACTGAATGAAATGACTCCACATTTTCGGGATCAACTATTTCCCTACAACACAAAGTTTTCGGAAATCCGCTAAACTTTGAAAAGTTCGCAAAAATTATGCAATGCGGCCCCCAGCAGCCAGCGATGCCCACTTCCGGACTCATCCGAGATATTCACTAGGGCGGGACAAATGTACCCAGTTTCAGATCAATCGGTAAAGCGTTTTCAAGAGTATTGCGCTAACGGGAGGAAAATCTTCCAATCGTGGAGGAATCATGCAAATTAGCGGACCCCGTCCATGTGGCGCGCCCCTTTCGAACTCATCCGAGATTTCACTAAGGGCGGACATGTGTGTAAGTTTCGGCCTCAAACGGACAAAGTGTTGGAGAGTGATTGCGCTAAAAAGATGCGGGGGCGGAGCGGACGCGGCGCGGGAGACGGCGAAGCCAAAACCATAAGCCCGAAGTGGGGATATATAATCCCCCGATGGATCAGTTCAATGATTTGATGCACTACCTGGAACATTTCAGGGGTCTATTGTATTGCTGGCATGGGCAATCAAACCTCCAATGCCATTTTTTTTCAGCACACTTCGCCCAAATGTTTTCAATACCCCAGTGAGATGGTCTGTCGCAGACTTGTACACCAATGAGAAGTTCTCCTTCATGGTAAAGGCAGTGGAGACTGTGTTAACATCAAATAAAGGGCAGAATGTAAGAAACGTTTATTGAATCATCACTCAACATTAATGTACCTGTAAATAAAATGTTTTGGTACCCATGTTGTTACTTTGAGTTTGTCACACCACCAGCAATGTACAGTGATGCATGTGAGCAGCCACATATCATAAACCTGTGTTCAAGGTCACAGGTAACAAAATAACATGAGTCATGGGTCATCAGGAGTACACTAGTGCCAGTCTGATGTAGCATGTACCGTGTGCAGGATGATCTTTCTGAAACTACCCCTGCCAGCACAAAATTAGAAATTTCCCCGTACTCATCAACAATTACAGTGAAAGATGAGAGGAAGTATTCTGTTGAGAGTAATGGAAGTTAAAAAATTGGCTGTATTGATCACTACCGCTTATCTAGCGGATAGAAATAGTAGAACTATGTTAGGGAATCTTGCTATACCCCTGAACTGTTGAAGGCACCAATGCATGCTTGGATAGAGCAGCGGAGGTTTTATCATGGAGAATGGAAAACTGTTATCTATAGGTCAAACCCAATCTCATACGAGGTTCCTATGTGGAGTTATTGGCCCTCAAAGTTTGGGCCATTATGCAGAGAATCGGGAGAATCCCAATTGTGCCGCATAACGCATGACGTCACACTTGGACAACCCCGGAAGTTATGTCATGTATTTCTTTGTTTCCATTTGTTGAATTAGTTACATCAGCAGAAGTTTTTGTATAAACACCTACCCACAACCGATACAGCAATCCTCTCCCATAGACTGAAAGCTTTTCGAAGTGAAAATAACGTGCAAATTTCCTAGAAAACAAAGATTGTTTGCAGGATGTGCAAGTATGACATCAATTATTAATGCATGATGGGATGCTTTGCGATCCTGCGCAACAGACATGCACAAACTGCAAAAGACTAACTCCGTAACGAAAAGTCCGTATGAACTTTGGGTTTGGGGAAATTGGAGTGACGCATTCAGGTTTTCTCTGGCAATATATTAGTCTCTGTTATGAAACTTCATCTGAAGTTGTCCTTTAATGGTGAGCAGGGCATTCCCAACCATGAACAGGGTTATTAAGATCCACCTCCAGACTAGGGTACAAAATAGCCTATGTCAGGGGAGTACCCGAGGTTCAGTCAAAGTACACTGACCTTATTGAGAACTTTCTCCATCTGCTCAATGTCAGTTGGAGAACTCCCACCATTCATTCATGCTATAAACTCTTTTTTATGTTTCAACAACATTGTTCTATGCTAGTATCACCCCCACAGGTACCCTAACAGTGGGTTCTGTAATCATAGGGTACCACCCAGTGCGGGAACCGGACAAATGGTTGGACAGTACTATGGAAATTTTGGCGATAAATTTCGGCTAGAAAAGAGAGGTGCTCATCGATATCCTTTAAATGATTCTGTGAGAAGTAAATATTCACTTAATAATCCATATAAAAACCAAAATCCATTAAAAAAAATGAAAACGTAGGAAAGTAAAGACGAAAGATAGAAAACGTGCTTGTTAGGCCACAGGCAAAATAAGAATGGCATACCGACGAGTGTCCTTACGCATGGAGTTGGGGGCGGGGTTGCAAAAGCAGCCCGATAAGATGGAGTTATAGGGGCAACTTCGAAATTAGATGACAGTGAATATGACCATGCCTGATATGTGGCATGGTCAGCAGCACTCCAGCAGCCTTCCTCTATTCTGTTCATTTCACTCGATAGTCACGTAAATGTTGACTTGACAGCAATACTCGCAATACCTAATCATTGTTAGAAACTTTCTGACATTGTGGTCAATTCTGTGGACAGCACTATACTGTCCTTCCTGTACAAGATACTCTGGTTTTCGTTTTCTGTGACTCTCTTTCTTTTACTGGCTCTATGTTATTCACTTCAATCATAGAGCACATCATTCCCTGATCTCCCCATCAGAAAGGTCTGTGAGTTAGTCATGAACATACATAACCTTGACTTATATGAGTATGAGCGCCAACAATGCACAATATGAACGAATGCAAAACTACATAGAGTCAATGTCCTGAAAACTTCAATTTGGTATATGGACACGGTAATGCACCCCATGCACTCTGGTTGTTTTTCCTCACAACTCACTGGTTTGGGGTGAATCTGTGGTCTTAGGATACTGACCCCATATCAAACTTTGCACCCGAACGCCCACGCCATTGAATCCTCTGGCAAATCTTTTACAGTTATACGGGCTGGCAACCACGTCATCTTTCTGCTCATTGTGCCAGCTGTAACGTTTAAGTTGAGGATAATGAACCAGATTTTACGCAGAACACGACTGGTCGTCTTCATACACGGAAAAGCAGAGGAGAACATTCCGAACCGTTTATAACTACTCACTGGACTGACTGTCACCCTTTGCTACAAAGTGAGTCATGTGAAGGACATAAACCATCTTCGACCCAAGGATAGTACATCCATTGCTGTTTGTCGCAGGCAGTGCAGCATATAGAACAACCTTGCACGTACACTCGTAACTGCGTGATCAATGCATCCAATGGGGTTGGATCCAGGCTAATTCACTCATCGATGATTACATACAACCAGCTATTTTTTCAAAACGTATCTCGGCATAACTGAGTTTTTTTTTCGTATGCAATGCTCAGGAATTATTTCAGGGAGAGGTAGAGATACTTCAGTCAGGGAGAAATGACAACAGTGGCAGTAGGCATGGTCTCATGAAGTGTCAGATGAGGGGGGGATGCAGCCCCCAACCTGTCTAAAATACTTCCTACCTACCCCCCTTCCCCCCACTTGAGTTTTGTAGGAGGATCCTATGACAGAAATGATAAATGCTCTATATATTCTCAATTTGGCACCATTCCACAGCAGAAGAAAGGCCTCATCACTGGTGATCTAATGTCACATCAAATAGAGATGGTCAAATTGTAACACCCCCCCCCCCCCCCACAAAAAATATACATATTGACTCAACACCATAACCTGTTTGTTACTACAATAGCAATGGGGGGACACAATGTTTTAGCTTGATCCTAAAGTATATATTCCTTTCTTTGAATTATTTGTACTGGCTATTCGTTCTTTGTCTCCAACTGGGAAAAACATTGGAACTCTCCATACATTTAATAGTGCCAATAATTGACATGCTTGGCTGAAGAACCGCTGGAAAGCTGATTCAAGGTCGTTCAGTGAAGATAACCCTTCTTTCCATTTGATTAAGGAAGGCCATGTTAACAGATTAGTCCAGACTACAACAATAATAGTGCTTGTGATTTAGGCATGGCCTCCATCGAGTAACACAGAGCAAAGAGACCAAAATGATAAAGATGGCTAGTCGGCTACCCTGATTCCTGAAGTGCTGTGCATTAAAATACAGAGACTGTACTGTATAACATCAACACAATCAGATAGTTTACAGCCTGTCACACAAACTCCTCCGACCTTTGTATATAAACCCAGAATCCAGGAACTGCGGAAACCCAATCTTATTTTATCACCAGCACAGAGAGAGAGCCTGCCTCCCACTGCAAGCTGGGCTCTCAGTTTTATCAAATGTTTTGATTGAGATCCCTAAACTTGCACTTGGCCTTGTCAAAATAAGCATGGCTGTCAGATTGGTAGTTATGGGATCTGTGCAATTGAGCGTGGAGGAGAGCCATAGAGAGAGGCAGAGCCGTAGAGAGAGGCCGAGTGCTTGCAGAGGATGCGACCCAGAGTGATTTTATTGGACCAGGATAGAGGAAATTGTAAAGTATCATTGGAAGATCATCAGATCCTCTCCATCATTATATAGAGTTGTTTCTGGAACTCGGGAGACAGCATCATTAGACGGAGGCTTTTCAAAGTCACATATATGCATGAGTGCAAGCATCTTCTAGCATCCAGTCCACTAGATCCATCTGATGAAGGGTTTTCCTTGATTGCTCAAGAAGCTATCCACACTCCTTACTGTAATTCTCCTGGCAATCAGTTGCATCGCGAAATTGACAAGTGCATCATGGTAAAGGATGTGGACAGGCTTCTTGAATAGTCATGAAAAACTCTTCATTAGATGGACATTTCAGAGAAGGGTGATGCTAGAAAAGATGCTCAAATGCACCTATCGCACCAACTCATTGCTCCCAAAAACCTGTGACTCCTCCAGGCGAGTCACCAAACCTGAATGATTCCTACCCCCCCCCCGCCCCCGCCCTTCCTCTCGTCCCTGACATATGAAACAGGGCAGGACCATGGGGTTATCATATCCTGGCCACTTCAGGGATATCTTGGTTTTTGGCTTTTGCTATATTACACACCAGCTAGAAAATTTTTACGGTGAGTCACCGTGAGTGCACTAACCTTCCAACACATTGTTGGCACAAAACCTCTTCCGTAGTGGAATCTAGGATGGGTGCGAAGGCATGTGGGAGCACTCTGAGGGTGGCCAAGTAAACCCAAATTTAATAGATTTCTCACAGATTTTCAAGTTTTGTAGCATAGTGAACTTGTAAACTTTTGTTTCCTGCCCCACAAATTGCACCCGACCTTACCCAGCAACCGATTTGCAACTTTTCTGGCAAAAATTTCTTAGAAGATTGCATGTTTTGGGGGACATGGTTAATCGTTCCAGAACCAACTTGTTCTCGTCCCAGGGACCACACTTGGCTGCTATTTTGGATTTTGTGCATAACTGATTTCAATGCAAATTGGAGTTATCTTCCTAATAAATGAATAGTGACGATTATTATTAAAGCAATGCTGAGAAAATATATCTGGGCCTATCAAAAATTGCAAAGGAAATTATACCTACTGGTTGCCTTAAACATATGGGTTTACCTACCTTTGAGTTTGAGTATAGGGCTGGCCATACATGTAAACCCCAATAGGTTTGAACACCCTTAAAGGCTGTCCATGGACCAATATCTGCAGGAAAGTTGGATCCCGGTTTCAACAGCTGGATGCGTAAGTTGTTATTAGTGTACTTGAGCAATGAACAGAATATCTCCAACATGGCCCTGAATTTACGGATTATTTCGATTGATTGTTCTAATAATATTGGGAGACCCTAAAAAGTTTTTATAATCGTTTTATAACAATTGTTCAGGGCTCCCAATACCTGATAAAATAATGAAAGGTGAATATTTCAAGAGTGGTTAGCTAAATAACTGCACAGAGTTAGCAGTGCAGCTGCGGCTGCGTAACAAACAAGTACCAAGATCACGTTCGAAAAAATATGATGGCCTAAAAATTGGAAATAAAGGTACAGGATTATTTCAATTAGATTGATATTTGGTTCACTAATTATCTTCAGAAAATAATCAGTAAAAATGATTTTTCTGGTGAGGCATGAGGATTGGCCTTAAATCAGGAAATAAAACTGCGACGTGCCGCAATATTTTACACGTTTGTATTTTGCAGAGGGAAGTCATAAAAAAAACCTGTGTGGATTCAAGTAAATAAGAATTCAGTGGTTGGCTAGGTGATCCCTATATGACTCGTGAACTTGACTTATAGGGGTTCAACTAAGTTCACGTTATCGGTATCTGACGTTACTTTGGATATTCATCCATGAAAACCATAATAGAAGTTTCTCCTTTACCAAATTCCAATATACTTATGGCTAAAGAACTCACCAATCGTTCATAGGAAAATATAGGATGGTGGGATCCCGTGAACCAACGATGGAGCTGACGGTGAGGTTCAGGATCAGTAGAGCGTGAGCAAAGCCTTCTGAAGAGCGCCATTCACTCCAGACCAGGTGAGGAGAGGAGTGCGTGATCTTGAGCCGTGCATGTTCTCGCAGTCTCGGGGAGTTGCCACGTAGAGATGCACATGTTGAAGGGCAAGAATTTCTGTCTTGTCTTGTAAATTTGTCTGTATGTTGGAAGATATGATTATAAAAAAAACATGCCTTAATTGGCAATGTTTCACCGCACTTAGTTTTTCACTCTGGAAGGTTTGGTTGCTAGAATGCACTACTCTGTGGAAATCTGGCATAGGTGCACAGAACACATGTTATCATATATCTTTTTTTCCTTTTTGAGTATGAACATTCTTTTTTTTTCCTCAATTGCCTCTTGTGATGTACAGGAGCGGAAGACTGTGAGCATATTCCATAGCACCCCTCTCCCCCCTCCCCCCACCGACCACACACCCCCCCCCCCCTCCCCACACACACAAACACACTAAGGTGGGCACCACGTGACGAAAGTTGGAGAGTCTGAAGTAGTAGAGCCAAAATTTGTGGGGTAATCATCAAATCAATCGCAAAAACTTATATAGCGCCTAATATTCAAAGTGTAACACAATGCTCAGTGGCACTGTGTCAATTGGAAAATGCTCTAAAGAACAGATTTGCTTTTTTCTCTCTTAAAAGTGCTAACATTTGGCGCTGAAATGATATCCACCAACCGGAAGTTGGTTCCAGAGTTCAGGAGTTGCTACGAAAATGACGGCGGCCATACGTTGCAGCCTCCATTTTAGTACCACTATAAAGGCCCTTGCTCCGAAGAGCGAAGTGAACGGGTACGGGAACAGAATAAGGTGTGATCAAACTGCATAAGTACTGCGGTGCCTGACCATTTCAGATTTTATGAGCCTTAGCAGGAGCTTGAATCATGCGATGACAACTGGTAACCAGTGTACCTGTTGCATAAGGGATGATATGGTCGATTTTTTTTGTTACGAGTACAATTTCTACTGCAGCATTCTGAGGTAAGAGGTTCTCTTTATGTAGATTGTAGAAGTTGGTGTGTCACAACTCACAAACTTCCTCCAGACCCCCTTGAAGTACCCTCTCCCCCGCCCCTAATAGTTGACCCTTGGCCCACAGGGATATCACAGCAGATTCTGAGAGACAGGACACTCATATTGGGGTAACAGAAACACTCGGTTCTCTTCTCCGTATAGTTTTCCAGGACTCATATATTGCAACACTTGGTGTTTGGTGGTAACCGTAGGCTATGCTGGTTTATATCAGCAATGAAGTCCATGATTGATTACACTTTTCCAGAACCCCAACACTCTTGAAATTTTCCCTCTTTTACCGTTTTGGAACAATGATTAGAGGAACAAATAGACAGCGTATAAATCAACTACAATGTCACCCAGGGTCCCATATAACATTATTCCATCATTTGTCCACAGACCAACAGCCAGACAAGCATGCTGCTTTAACCTGATTTATAGGAATAACTGTATGATTTGAAAATTGCCAGAGGCATAGAGAGAGAAACCACGATGGTAGTCAACTAGTCAAGGCAGAATCGCAATTCATGAGAACGAGAACAATATCATCTCTGTGTCAGATTTGTGTGAAGCCCTTACTGTACTGTTTATTGTTTATCCGTGTCAAGAACACAAAGGTGCTTCCACAACAGTCAACATCATGTCCAACTCTGGCAAACAGTGCTGTTGGTAAACACCTACCAATAAACTCATAGAGAAACCAACTGAACTGGATTACGGGGCTGTAGTCAGGAGTCCTTGTAGGGAATTCATCTGGAGGGGTCAGGGAGGGGAGGGCTGAGATGGGGGGGGGTCAGTCAGATCAATCCAGTGTGACTTATCAACAAACTGGCCAGGTGGGATCCTTCTGGGCACTAGTAAAGGAGCACGTCATAGCACACTGAAAGAGCATTACATAATCAAGCGCCTTGTTAATATTGTTAGAAGCCATATAGAGTGGTGATTGTTCTAATTCGAACGAAGCCTGTGCCAGTCCACAATCATATCAGTTACACTAACCTCTGGATGAAAAACATTACTTGCTTCCGACAAATGTCAGTACCAAATGTTCATTTCGGGACAATGAGAGACTATCCTGACTGAAAATTGGCAACTATCATTGTTTGCCTGCCACACTCTCTTTGAAGTTGAGATGGCAGGGACCCCATCGATCTGTTTTCAGACAATCCTACTGTACTCTAAAAGTCATACAGGATTTACAGTCTCATCACAAATTACCCTGTTATGAAACTCTTTATGGTATATTAGGCTAAAGATCACTCTCCGGCTGTGCTGCCTATTTCCTCCCCAGATGTCTCTGTTTTGCACTCTATATTTCAGAGTGCAGTTGTTCTGAATAAAATTTCCCCCTAAAGTAATAGGACTGCAGCTGTCTTCTGAATTGCCCCAAATCTTCTGCTACAATTTCTAATTTCCCGAATAAGTATTTTTCCTCATTGCATGCTTACAAATTGGTTAGTAAACGTAGCACGGAGGCATCACCCAATCAAGTTCACCAAATCACCATGGAGACCAAACAACTAAAATGGAACAAACTCCAAATAAATGTTAAAATCAATGTTGTCCTCGTACTGGGAAGGAATCACCGTCCTCCAGGAATGATAGGCATATGTGGAAGGCTGGCGGCTTAGACTGCTTGAGAGTGTACAAATACCGTACGACATAAATCAAGTGAGTGGTTGTTGTTGAGGGATGAACGATTTCTTACTTTGTTGCAAATATTCCTTAATTGCCTTATAATGCTATTAAAAAGCTGCAACAATACGTACAGTACCTGGTCCCAAGGATTATTAATAGCGCCTCACATAGACAATCTCAAAAGTGCTCAACAGTAAGTAGATTACCAAAAAATTTACAAACAGATTTGTCTTCAGTGCAAGTTTGAAAGAGATGGTGATGTATCACTTACTTCGATTCATCGGAAGTTCATTCCTAAATGGCTGGCGCTGGGGCAGAGAATGAACGAGGCACCATAATGTGCTGTTCGTGATGATGATGGGCGACGAAGTCAAACAACTGGGTAGAAGGACGGAGGGACCGAGAAAGGCTGATACTATGATATCAGACCTGCGATATATAGCTGGGGACCATGTCATGAAGACTTTATATGTTAGAGAGCAATTTTGTAGATTTATTCGATCCTGAATCCGGTAGCCAGTGAAGTTGCTGAGAATCGGCTTATATGGATATGTTTGCTACAGCGAGAAACACCACCTGCTGCAAAAGTTCTGTATCAGTTGGAGCTTTGGGATTTTTGTGGCAGGAAGACCATACAGCAGACTGTTACAATAGTCGCGGCACTATGACACAAAAAGCATGGATCAGCCGCTCAGTTTGACATTGGGTCAAGATATTTGCGGCAACCGATTGTCTCATCTGTCATAAAAATGCACTTGGGGGGGGGGAAGGTTGTGATATGACATGTTATAACAACTCAGGTGAGACAAATATGTTCAGTGCATTGCCAATGGATCAGGTAGGTTTTCATGCCACAATTCAAAACCCTGGTTCTGATTTCGACTGGAGCAGCACCCCCATGGTAAAAAACCCATCTAATCATCACGTGTCTTATACGACTGTTTGGGGACCTACCCTCCCTCACTATAGATCTCACCCTCTGTTTCTGCAACCTAGCTTGCAGTTCCGATTGCTCCTATCCCTGAACCAAGCTTTCAATTGGCACAACCAAAATCATTGACAGAGGTAAATTTCACCTCTGTGGTGGATGCAGGGTGCGGGGAAGTCATGGTATCAGACGGTGGGTAAATAAAACAAATCTTTTTCCTGACGGAGAAGAGTCCCTAATTAATCTCTATGTAGTCGGGAGAGGCAGCTACAGTGCCTTGCACATTTAAAATCACCTTCTCCAAAAATTCAACCCCGGAACCCCGGCAAACCTGACACATCGGAGCTCTAATTACTCTTTAATCATGCATGATTTCCAATTTTGCACAACATTAGACACCAGTGGGGAAGTGACGCTCAATACTACAACATGCCGGGATGTTCCCACGCGCTGACAGTCGTTGACTAGAGATCGATTCTAACAAGATGTTGTACCCGCTAGCGTCTGTCTTTCCACCTAGTCGATCTGGAGCTCTCCCTGCACGATGACATTGATTTCTTACCACTTGTGTACATTTCAGCAAAGCAATCAGAGGATTTGGAGCGGCTGAAATCGATGGCGATATCGAGTGAGGCCTCATCAAAGAGACAGGGAAATAGGGGGAAGAGAACATTGATTACAATTCTTTGGGATGAGTTACAGAAAAGGAGGAAAGGATGAGAATGGGGGGGGGGGGGGGGGGGGGAGAGAAAAGAGATTCATTTGGGAGAAAAGCTTGCCCACTTTATATATTCAGGTTGCGGCTAATCTTCCTCCAAAAAATCCATATTTGAAACAGGAACAAAGCTATCAAGATTGGGATTAAGGTTTATTATCTTTTTATCAAGGCTTCAGAATGCTATGGGAGATGATTCAAGAAGGTAATACGGTACTAGACATCCACACCATGGCCGGTTTGGTCCATGAAAGATGGAATGAAGGACATGTTTCACAATGGTGGCGGGCATTTTTCTCTGAGTGTGTTTACTAAGCAAAATGAACTACAGTACAATTTGATGTGGTGATTACATCATTGGCTTCGGAATATAAAACCCCGACAAGGATGTATAATTTGCATTATATATTATAGGAGCTTGAAATTACAGCTCTGTGACAGATTTGGGGTGGCATGGTACGGCAAGGTTCCCCAATCTAATGCTAGCGATGCTACAGAGCATAGAGCATGGCAGACAGCAAAAACTGTCACTTAGAAACAATGGTAACATTATTTACAGCTCAAAACCTGTTGTTGAATCTCGGAATATTTTAGTGGACTTTCTGACTTTTGCAAGATAAGTTAAAAAAGTGTAACCTGCTATACCAGGCATTCTAGGTTAATACATCCTGTGAAACCATGTTGAACTTGCTAATACAATTATGCAGGCATGGTTCCACAGCTGGTTCCACAGCTGGTTCTATGGTGATCTTTGGGTGCTCAAGCCCCTCAAAATGTGATCAAGGCCCCCCAAGAAGGGTTGGCTTGTGTAGAAACTGATTCTATATAGGCTATGTGTTGAAGAGGCTCCCTAAAGCCCCCTCTCCAGAAAACTCTATTTAGAACCATGCCTGCCATTATGCAAGCTAAATATTGTTCAGGTTCTATTCCTAATTTGGGCCTCCAGATTAAACACGCCTTGAAAAAAAAAACATCTGTTCACTAGCTAATAAGTTCTGTCATGGACACTCTGTTGTACAAATGCTGGAATGTCAGATATTAGCTGCCTCCAAATACCAGAAATCAATTAATTTTTTGTTCCATCCATGTGTGCGGCTAAAACAACCTCGGGCAACAAATCCCAGGATCAGCGCTAGCAGCGTGTACGTACCTCAGAGATTTGTCAATTCCTTATATCCTTCCTGTAGAGACGCAGGGAAGGGATCTTCAAGCAGAGGTTATTGCCCGACTGCGACAGTGGGGAATACTTCACGATCTGAATTGGAATAGAGAATGAGATGAATATAATATCGACGGTAGCCATATGTATAACGAGTAGGCCTGCAGAGAAAGACACAATCAGCTTCATCAATATTATTTGATGTCTTCACAATTTTAATATGTAGAAAATGAATGCATGAGGCGGTAGCCAGGTGAACTCCATTGAATAAGTGATAATTATGGAATAATGGAGTGGGCGTATTTTCGGATGAGCTATATTGCTCCAAATTGCATCCAAGGACACCTGACAATTTTTTTTTTCCAAAGAGGACAAAACACCCCTTCCCTTAGCCCCATCCACTAAGACTACAAACAGGTAATAACGATCAAATTAATGGCATAGGTTCGCTATATAACACAATAATGCATCAAAGGATGCATCTCATATTGCCACAAAATTTCCCTGAGATCAGATGAAAAATAGCTAAACATTTCAAAATGAAGTTGTGTTTACTGTGAGTGTACTATTATAATGCACTGAATTGCATCAAACAACCACCAACAAATGGCTAAATGTTTCCCTAAAACCAGGTGAGAACACAAAATTATTCGCAAAGTCGAGTATGTGATCTATACAACCAAATTGCATCTATTAGCTAGCACCTGAAATGCATTTTTCTTCTGGAGGGGCGCCCCTGTGTACGAGACCAGGTAAATTTATTTTCGGAATCAGTTAATAATGCAGGATTCAGTGTCATATATTCAGGATTTGCATATTTGTACAATTCCAAGACATACCTACTGTATAGAATATTGATTACATTGTAATTTATTATTTTCTGACTATTCGTAGTGGTTTGTTCCTAAATTCTATTCATATATTATTGGCATGTAACCCACAGATGTTTGAAGTTAGCACCCTCAACCGGACAAGCATTCAGGAGCATCTCCTATAATTTGCTATAGTACATTGACCTCGTCAGGACTGAGAATTTACCTGCCGCTCTCTCCTCTCCTCTCCCTCGCTCTGATCTACCTCTGATACAATTTTCTCGTCAACAATTACGACAAAAAAAAAAACTGGTCCACAGAGTGAATAACAATCAATGGACAGCAGTGCCTGGACGTTTCTAGTTATTTGGAGAAACTGTACCGTGTGAGGCCTCGACCATACTTTGCAGTTGAAAGTACTTCACCACAACCGACAGCCTGTTAAATGATTCTAGAATATTGAATTGAATATTATGTTTCATATATAATGAACCTGTTGGCAAATTGAGGAGGGTTCATCAATGCCCGGAGTAACATATACCGAAAAAGAAAAGGGGCCGTGCACATACCTTTTACATAATAATTATGTACAGTTATTCCTTGCTGCTTGAGAATTTTTCAACCTACCACACAAACCCGACCCTCACCGAGTAAACTCCTGGTTCCTAATGTTTGTGGGTGATTAGGAAATGCAAGTTTGTGGTACCTGTGAATAACCCAGTTTAAGATTTTACAGTCTAATGAGATTACAATGATATTGTGTCAAAGGTCATGAGGGGGAACAATGGCAGTTCGACGTTGAACGTACAGTGTGCAGAACGATCTTTCGAAATCTCCTGCCCGAAAATTAACAGATCTACCACACCAAAACTTTACAGATTTCTCGCCATACTTATCAACAACACCCGAACTTTGGGATGAATTGGTGTGTTTCAAAATAGTGGTGACGTTTGAAAATAGGCCATACCAAGGCGCACCACTAGGGGGGTCCCGGGGTCATGACCCCCCCAACTTTTAGGAAGGCCTCCATACATAATGATTTTTCACACACAAAATGTTTCCCATCACTGCTTCGGAAACCCCCCCAATGCTCTTTGCCCCCCCCCCAACTTTCAGACAGTAACTGCGCCCTTGGCCATAACGATATTGCTACGGGGGTAATCTGTCTATTCCCCTGAACTGTTCAGTGGTGAGCATGTGCACTTACAACCATGAACTGGCTTACTCTCATTTCCAAGATTTTAATGACAGCCTCTCCACCAATCAGTAAAATTAATCTCTACTTCACTGACCAGCGACCTCAAGGATCGCAAACCTACGAAGATGATTCTTACAAATTTTATTTGCTTGAGGTACATCACTGAGGAATCCAATCAATATCAAGCCGGCACTCATGAGCTATGACCCATAAGTCGGACAACACCCACTGTAATGCTCATCCATGCACTGTTGTAGGTCAAACACAGAGATTGCACAATTTACCAGTAGTTCAAAATAATGTTCCATTCTGCCATACTGGTTGGGTTACAGGATATAATTCCTGAGCCATATAAGCACACTGTAAGTCACATCAGGCTTACAGTAGTTTTAAACTGGCTATTAAGGATATTTTCGCCCGAAAAATAAAGGAAACGATTGCCAGCTGCCCGGAATGATGAATAGGTAACACCACGAAGTGCTATTATGTCGTGATGAAGGCCACAATTGGCTGCTGTATAATTGAGGGGCGGTTGATGCCTCAGGCTGAGTCACTCATCAATTGTGTCAGAATCCCTGAGAGAAGAGTTCCCGAGATACAATGTACACAAGCTCTGTGACGATATCGCTAGGAAAATTTGTGAATTTCAGGCGATCATGCACAAAGCCAACATTGGCATGCACTCTAATGGTATCACTGCCTTTAGGAACTTGCCACAACAAATGGGACAGATTGAGGATCATTGAGCAGGGCCTAAACATTGTAAAAAATATTTTTAAATTAAAGATGCTCAACAACAACATTATAGGACCGTGGTCTGGCAAAATCTACAAAACAGACAGGTTGTGAATCCAGAATGACAACTACCAAAAAACACCGTATGCAGACCAAATGGAATAAGAGGAGGGGGACCCTTGCATTGTAATAAGCACTGCATACTGGCAGTTTTCACATTCCAGGTTATTTTTTACCTGGAAACTTTGTGTCGCCAGTTTCCTGCAAACTAAAGTTTGAGTAACACAAACTGTAGGTTGATGATACAATGCCTACACATACGAATCAACTGCTTGTTCTTCAGTGTAACTCGCACAGGGTCTTTCTTTCTCTTCAAATAATTACAATCATTAGGCTGCCACTGCTCCATTGTCTACTCAGCTACATCAAGTTAATATTGCATCATCAGGACTATTTCACCACAAATATACTTATTACTTTAGTATTACGTACCATGTTACCATCTTTTAAATACCAGGCCTAGCCAAAATGGCAAACAATATGCCAGGGTAGACCTCACGGCTGGGTGCCATGCCAAATCTTGGATCGACCATGGAGTAGAGATTATTGAACATGGCAGCGACAACGTTCAAAATTGACCGATGATTCCCTCCTGTAGCCAGGAAATCGAGTTCGAAGGTTGTAATGGGCGACCTACTTTAATCGGTTGATTACACAATTTGTAACATTAACAACATTTGTGCAAATATGGGTCACACTGTAGTATGTGCCATAGCACCCTCCTATCCTAACCTTACCCCTCTCCACAGGAGTAACGTATAGAGAAATATCATCAGAATAAGTACAAGTGCTTTAGGGTCAAACAGGGAACTTTAAAGGAGAATTAAAGTCTGGAAATATCTTCACATATATGAAGCAGCAGTGTTTACTGAACAGTCTACAAAGAATTCCATTCAAAAAGAATGTTCCCTTCCCAAGTTATATGCGTTTAAAACGAGGAGACGGGCGCTGCCATTTTCCCTCAAGGTGAATTGGCACAGGAGACTGAACAAGTATAATCATGTTGTCACACAACCCCTACCAGCTGTCATTTAATGTATGTGTTTGTTTTCCCAACCTATGTATAACAGACTTGCACAACAATGTACCTTGTTTATATTGAATCACTGGAGGGTATAATGCAAAGAAGAATTTAAGACTAAATTGGTTTGAATCTTTGCACATATCTTAGAATTATTTGATCACAAATTATAATAGAGAACAAAAACCCTCTCAAGTAAAAGTGGTTAGGTGATATCACAATCTCATCAAAATGGGCAGCGTCCTGTCATTTCATTCAAAGTGACATATCTAAAAGAGTATGCCAATATTGTCGGATAAAATTTGGCTCTGTTCAACTCTCGGGAAGATGTTCATGACGGAATGGTTCTCATTTAACAATCTTTAGTCAATTCCAAAAAGTTCAGACGTTAATTCTCCTTTAATGCTCAGGACTCTGTTTCACTGTCTACACAATTGCTCCCATTCATAGCTGTAAATTCAGGGCTACACAACCGTGTGTCTTGTGCAGTCCTAGAGAGATCTTTACAGGTGTTTTGTTACCCTTAATACAAAGAATAAGAGCATTGTCGAGTCATTTCGATTTTTTTTATTCCTGAGGTTTTTTTGTGGTTTTTTTTACGTGTGTGTATAGTACCTAGATATTATCAAATGTGTTCCCGGACAACTCCCACTCGGACAATTTCCACCCAAACATGACCCTAACTTTAGACCTAATCTACATCGCCCTGCCCACAACAAAAAACATACCGTTGAGGGGAAATGTCCGGGTGGGAATTGTCCCCCCCGGTGGGAATTGTCGGTTCACGCAAAATGGAAGTTACCTCCGATGCCTGTAGTACGTACCTAGAAAGTATATACTGAACATTCATGAGTAAAACCTCACCTGTATAGACACAAAATCATGAAAGAAAGCAAAAATCACCATGAATGTCGACAGACTCTTTACCTTATACAGTTCCAATATTCTTGGATGTCATAAGAGACCATAAGTGACGTACTTCTTCAGGTATGAGAACTCATTCCAACTAGAGAACAAGCATCAATAGTCCTGGAAAATACATCTACCTTCAAAACAGCGCAAATCACAGATGACGCCACAGGAAATTTCTCATACCACAGCTTGATGAAGCACACGTTGCATACAGGAGGTGTGCCTTCATTGAAGGCTGTTCAAGGATGCGTTACAATTCGCAGGATATTATGGGTGTAATTTACGATACGAGTCACGGATTAATCAGCTCAGATACTGGCCTAATAAAAAAGAAAGAAAAAAAGTTCAGCTCACCTTTCAGCCTCGAGGGGAAAAACAATTAAACAGCACTTTTCTTGAACACCCGCATGTATTCGCCTCTAAGGCCACCTTGGTGTGGCATGGGGGTTTAGCACCTAAGTCAGTATTTGAATGACCGCCAATAAAAACTGCAAAGTACAAAATCAAAGGAAGAACAACAGCGGGGAGTCGAGACATGAAGAAAGTTGACAGAAAGCCGTTAACATAACAGGCAGGTGGGACCCAGGAATAAAACGGGTGATAACAAAAGAATGCCATTGATCATAGAGAATAGGCAGAAAGGTGTAAAAATTGATGGATTTTAGAGCCAGGGAGAGTAAAGTGCAATATATGTTTTTAGGCTGGGATTGGATGGAGAGGCGGAATTAATTGGATTTGATGGGCATACCACACAGGTTCCAGTAGAGGTCATGAGAGAGGAGAAATTACACATGCTGAGACAGGAGCAACAACATGTGAGACCAATTTAGACGACAAAATTGGATGCTGAGATTTTTTTTTCAAGTCTGAGGATTCCTTCTGAAAGGGCAATGGAGACATGAATAAAATATGCAGATGGCTTTGATTAATGTATGACATCATGGTTCCAACTTCGCAGATCATCCATTTCTGCTACCATTCTCAACAGTATAAGAGTATCCTCCTGGTTTTCCATACATTCTTTTTTCCAATAGGCCTATAGCACTCTTCCATCATTCCAAAAATGGGCAGCATTGAAAGAGGGAATGTGAAAAACCACTATCCATGTGGGCCATGATGGGTTGTTGCAAAGTAAACCTTCTCTTCTATCAAATCATATTGTCGGCCTTGTAGCTGGCACATTACCGAGGGGGGCCTGAACAGGAGTACCTAACTAGGACTCAATTGCATTATGCAGGAGTTTTTTTTCCTATGCATCACTTGCGTATGCAGATGCTCGAACTATTCAAGGACCAGAAAGGGTGCAGACCTGGATACTGCACCTTATTGTCGGCTGAGAATCCTTAACCAGGTACACGGAATAGGGCAATGCTTATCTGGCAGTACTTCATGTGGGGTTGGGGGTAGTCAGTGAGTCACACGCAGACGTTAACTTGCAATTTGCCTACCCTCGTTTGTCCCAGCTCCAATCCCTTGTTTTAGCATCTAGCGAGAAGGCAACAGGTACCAGTTTTTATAAAGTCTTTTGTTTGACTAGACCGGGAGTCGAACTCTGTGCTACCGGTTGGGAGGCCGACACTACCAACTGTGCCAACCACTCGGGAGTGTTGGCGATCGTTGTGAAGAAAATAATGCGACTGGGGGGAGGGGGGATTGGGCCTTAATTTGAACTAGAAAGTACAATATGGAAATGTTAAAAAAAACAATTGGAGCATCACCAGAAAATGGGGGGGGGTTATACATATTCCCCATTCCCTGAGTGATGTACGCCCATGCCGACTGGATTTGAAAATTGAGGAGGGAGTGTGTTTCCAATTGAGTGAGAGATATAGGCAAAAGTATTGCTGTTGATTCCCTCTACCCGAATATCAGGAGGAATATCCCCTCCAAGGAAAACACTGTAATAGGGCATAGTTGTTGGAGGTTCAATGACCAATAGTCAAGTGAAATGCAATCATTTCTGAAATCCTTCTAGGATTACCCAGTAGGCAGAGTATAGCCTCCCCTGTTGACACTCGTGTTGCTCTAACCCACATTCAGACTGTTTTTAAATGGGTCTGGATGTGAAGGACGGGCACTTCATTACAAATCTCTCAGCTTTAAATTGAGACAAAGTGGCAGCCAGAGGATTTAAAGGCCATCAGACTGTAGCACCTGCAAGATTAATAATCTTGCTAAAGTTCTCACACATTTGGGGAAATCCAAAGAACTGCCCCCCCCCCTCCTCCTAGTTTGCAGTGTCACTGAGATGCATAATCACTACTGGGAAGAGAGAGACCACACAAACAAGGCAGAGAGGAGGGGGGGGGAGGGGGTGGGACGAGGGTTGACCAGTGGCGTACCCAATAAGAGTTTGTTTAGGGCCGAAGAGGAGGGGGGGGGGGCTTGAGGTCCGGACTCAAAGAAGGCACCCTCATGACCTCATCCTCCCAATTGGCAGATAAATGCAATTGATGGGCCACTAGACACATGCAGTTGCAATTTTTGATAAATAACAGCTGTAAAAGTTATATGAATGGTGACAAAGGGGCTTAATGGAAAGAAGTCATTGGTCACAGGAGTCATGGGGGGGGGGCTGGACCTCAACTCTCCCCCCCCCTTCTATACGCCACTGGTGGAATGCCTCCCTATTATATTTTGGTCACCGTGACATAATCCTGGCAAAGACTAGGATAAAACTGGCAGAAATATGACCAGTGTAACTGGCATACAGCAGTGGTATATCAAATGGCCAAGTAAATGCATGGAAATCTGTGCAATTTGGCGACATCATTCCTGGCCAATGGATGGCAATTTGCCGTTTCATGGTTGTAGGCGCAGGTGTCAACAGCTGACCGGGGGCTGTAGAAAAGATCTACCACAGATCTATCAATACATTTAATTGAATTGCATGAACTATTTACGGGGGGAAAATAAGAAACCAAATTTTAGAAAATACAACATGACAGGAAAAACAGGCTGGAAAGCTGAGGGTTCTCTCACATTTTCGCACATTTTTCTCAAAATATGAGCAATCAGTAGAAAATGTGAGTATATTTCAATAAGACCCCAATTGTCTACCCACAGCCCTTTTTTCCTCATTGAACTCTCTGTGAGAGTGGTTTGTTTACAGTATCACTCGAGAGCAGGCATGACTGCTGAATTGGGGGGATGTTTACATTGTCGGTCAGCACTGAGGTGGCTGGAATCCAGGGAATGGGGGATTTTCTATGTTCACTGCACAGGACTGGGAGTTTTGCTGGGTACACATATAAAGTTTTTGTTGTGTACATAGAGCTAATATACAGGACTAGAATGATTTAGTTTAGTAATTTGTGCTGGGCAATGATAGCAGATATTAGGCTTACGTAGAGCCCTGTTCCAAGCCATTGCAAAGTTATGACAGAGTCAGGTAGAAGGTCATTAAATCTGAAAACAACACAATAAATGCCGATTGGTGAAGAACACATGCAGTGTATAGACCACAGGAATGTGCCGTCCGAGCTATCAAAGACGTCGTACTTGGCGCTGTTCAATACCAGGGAACTGTCTTGGAGTTCCCAGAACTCCTGTGAGGAACGTTCAATACATGATGTCCTGACGTTGCTCACAGCCAGTCTGTGGGATGTTAACATTCGGGCCAGATGACGTTGACAGCAATTTACAAACTCTGACCCACCCTATACTTATATAACCTCGAAATATCATTCATATTACTTCTTCAGCCAATTTTATAACTAAGTGCATCCACAATCCAATTAGACTGACAGAATTGTGGCCAACGTAAAAAAGTCTTATAATTTTCACGATGGGGGGCGGCAAAATAAAATATTTAGGGGGTTATTGACATCTAGCTGCTGTCTCTCGGGGAAATCAAATGTTTGCTATTAACCTACTGAAGCATCTCATTGGATGCATTCTAGATGTTCGTACCAGGTGAAATATATTCCAGATGCAATTGGAACTGTACCAATGGATGAATGGAATATATAATTGCTATGTAATTACCTGTGGGTACATCAATTCATTCTTCCCTGCTGGTAATACAGTGGTAATGCACCTAAAGGTCATTCACATTTGATTCTGATATGACCTAGACCTCACTCGGGAAAAATGACGGCCCTGCTGTCATCTTATACAATATTACCTCTTTATCGAACCAACACTATCGTCCATCCCTAGGCTGTGTCGATTAGCATGAGATTTAAGTGGTGTTGTGAAAACAGCCCAATAAGCCTAAGGGTACTGCGGGAACTGCTATTAGATCAGCCACAGTGAATATATAAATTGCTTCCTTTTTATAAATATACCAATTTCCTCTTTAAGAGTACTCTTACACATTGGTTGCATAAATCTATCTTCATTTATTCACTTACCACTACCCCCATGGACTATGCACTCACCCCCATGCCACATTAAGCTTCTGGCGATTATGCACTCTTTTTGGCTCTAAGATAGTCGCCCAAAAATTGTTACCTGATTTGCATGTTTTCCTGGCATTCTATCATCGTACTTATTGGATAAAAAGTGAAGGGCGATGGGGTGGCCAACCCACTTATTGCCAAAGCTCACACGTGCCATGGGGGTGGGTGCATTTCCCCAGGGTATACTCATAAATCACAGATTTCCAAACCTGCACTGGTTTGCTGATTACCCAAGAGAGTGTGTTCCTAAAAAATAGTATCTCTCTGGCTTATTCCTTGCTATGTCTTTTTTTCCAGCAACTTCACCTCCCTCAAGTTGAAATTGAGCTACCCTACACATACACCTGTAGTCCAAAACAGGAGGGAAATGTGCATTTGGCCAAAGACATGTTCTGTCCAATCCCAAAATTTATTTGGGACAATAACTTCTGACACATTATAGGCTATAGACCCAACCTAGAAACAAATTAACCACCTGAGCGTTACATCGTCAATACTGAGACCTGTCCCTCCCACCCCTGGGGGGCTATGGAGGCTAACGGGGTAAATTGGCCCTGTCAGCATCAAGACTCATGGGACCAGTGAAGGGGGTGCCGACAAACTTACCTGGTCAGACCAAATGCAACTTCTCATCTCCTATTAGCATGGAATTGTAAGGTAAACTTTGATCTATCAACAACATGGTAGGGCACCCATAATATACTGTAATTAAGAATAACAAACAAATAGATATACAAAGATCAACTGGCAAAACATTTGATGAGTTGAAAGATTGGGATATGTTCCCCTTTTTCAACAGGGCAACATCATGATGAAAAATATTGTTTTTTTCTCTGGCCATCATTGAACAACAAAAGGAAACCCAATCCCTATGAACCAAGGACTGCTTTGCCAAGTTGGCAATTCAGTATTTTAAGCTTAACCTTTTGATGAAATACTGAATGCAATAAGAGTATGTATTGCAAATTTTATGTATATTTCTTCTGTCTGTCCTCTATCAGGAGGTGCCTGGTGATTGAGAAATCGGGATTCCACAATCCCAGTCACGCCCCTGTGTATGCTATTTGAAGGAAGGTACACTGACTGTACATTTCCATATCAGCAGTAAAGTACAGACGGGCAAATCGGGACCTCCCCTATGCATGCCGGACGCGCTACAACCACCTTACCATTTTACTAGCAGATACAACATCGCCCCAAAATTAGTTCTGCAATCTTTAGTACAGATCTTTGATGCTGTCGGCATTCGCCTTTTATGGCCTTCGAGAAGCCTCTCTTAAATTTCTCTGATTCCTTAACAATTTCATGTCAGCTTCCTGGGAGTATTTTGCTAGAGGCCTTTTTAATCGACTTACTAATTCCTTGGTGGCAGGCCTAAAATCAAGGTGACTAGCGCGATGCATTTAAATACAGAGGGCAGTCAGGGGTTGGCACTGTACCGCCAAGTGGAAATTGTCTGTTCTGTACATTTACGTAATGAGCATGAACTCCAGCATAGCACCTTAAAGGCCACCTTAAAGGTCATGTGAAATATGACTGGACTTTGATACTTTCTCTTTATTCATTATTCCAAATTATCAGCCATTTGAGCTATTGCCAAATTGTTAAAACATTACTTATTCAAACCTTAGCCAACAACCTATAGCGATGGGAAATCTGAATAAAACCCTCAGAATCATTCACAAAATATTGAACGAATGATCTCACTTCCTTAAGTGACTACTTTTTCCCCTTTAGATTTCACAATAAATCGAAATATTTCGACAAGGCAACTGCTAGAACCCCAAGTTTTGTTGTGGTGTTTTGAGACGTCCTCTCTTCCAGTGAAGAGCTGGTCTAGTTGTGGCACCTCTGTTACATGAACGCATGGGCCTTTAAAAGGAGTTAATATTCATGACCTAAAGCTCAACCGATGGCATTTTCGCCTGATTTAGAAGACTGGCTCAAACTGAAGCACGGGATGTGTACCATTTTAACGGACATACGAACGCGTAGAAGACCTAGGACTGCATACTTGAACTTGACTGGCGGTCCTGGTAAACCACCTCTGCTTACTGGCAATCAATGAGCGGGAGAGTACATTTACTATGAACAGCGTAAATTTGTCTATGACTGCTGAAATTCTAACAAATCTGTCCAGAAATGCTCGAATGTTTTGCATGCCACATGCACAGTGGTATTGCGCTTTGTCCAATGTTGTATGGAGCTGTTTTTCTGGGGACTCAAATCAGCAGGTCCTTTCTGTCTTTGCGTGGGGGAATGCACGGGGGTAGATTAGTAACCTTTAGGGGCCGGTCCTACAGTGTAAAAGGTCGAAAACCCCCACAACGACGACGTGAAGCTGGAAACTATCTTTGTGGCTTATAATACTGGAGGCCCAAAATGGTAATCAAGGGGTCAAAGAGCCATACATTTTCCTTTGCCTTCAAAATGTGATTATACCGGTATTCATAGGTTAGTTGATGTGAATAGTGGTTAACACAAAGGAATGATTCTTTCGAAACAAATCATAACACTGCAGAATTCTGCTTCAACCCCCTTCAGGCTTTTAGGAAATGCCATCAGTTAAGACTATTATGAACATGACCAATCAAGACAGGAACATATTTGACTCCAATGTAGAAATGTTTATCTACCTCCCCACCAGAGATTCCGGAGCAGTCACCTTGGTAGTCAAAATCCCTTAATGGTGTACTCCGCGACCAGACTTCTCATCAAGCGGGGCTGGAAATACTTTGGGCACTACAGCAGGGTACAGAGGGGAGATGCAGAAGGCGGGGAGGTCAGAAGGGGCGGCAGAGGATATTGACCTCCCAAACAAGATGGTATCACTACAGTGGCACATACAGCATTGTATACATGTGTATACATCAAAATCAATGGCATAGCTCAGTGGCATCCCACGGGGGAGTGGGGGCTTGGGGTCAGAACCCCTCCATGACCCAAGTGAACAATAATTCTTTAACAAACTGATTTTTTGCAATTTTTTGTTCTTTTTTTTGTTTCTATTTTATTGTTCGTAGAGGGTTGCAACTTTTATATCAACAACTATTGGGCCAATGTGGTCTGGGGCCCATATTGTACTTTTTGCCATAGGGACGGTGAAGCCATTTATGAGGGCGCACTCCCTGGGTTCCCACCATCTAACCCCCTTCCCCCCCCGCCCAAAAAACATCTCATACGTGCCTGCACAGCTTCTATGTTCTATGAAGGGACGTTGCGCCAGCAGAAAAACTTCGAAATGTGGAGAGAAAATTTCAGGTTATCCCTCACAGCTCCCCCATGCTTCTTGGCACAAAGGCTTACAGACGGAACCGTCGATTAGAATATGTTAAATCGCTTCTCCTGTCCTCTCTTACTACCTCCAGACATGCATAGGCCCTGGTGCACGCTATGATGAGTGATGACGGACATCTGTGCACTCTTGGACATATCCCACTCGTCGAGAACACCGAATTCCATCTGTTAACATAATGATGATTGAGATGGGCTGAGTCATGTCAGGACTGAGGACCATTCCATCGCAGTATAATGACAAGTGTTTCATATGTTCACGCCACTCAATAACATCGTTCACTGCTTATTGACAGCCTGTTTGCAGAATATGTAGGTTTTCTGGGCTTGTATCAAGTTCATCTCACATTAGAATCTTGATAGAATTAGGGATTTGCCCAGAGTTTTTTATTTGTCAATCACTTTTGTCATTCATCACTGAAGTACACATCCCTCAGAATTCGAAGGGCAGTACCTTGGTTGAATGAATTGATTCTCTGAAGTTTTTGATCGTCGGAATATGGAAGGAACGAGTTGGTGAAAAAGCACAACTGGGGCTTAAAACTTGCAAGATAAATTGTGGCAAAGGCAACTAGACACAAAACATTACATAGTGAAATAGTGCTTTATCTAGCATGCATCCACAGGCATCTAGCCATCTGCCCCCTACACACACCATGCACACATACACACACAACACAACAACGTACATAGCTGAATATGCCCTTCCAGCCAGGCATTCAGCCATGGACTAGGGTGGAAAGGTACCGAGTTTCAGATCAAGCGAATAAAGCGTTGAAGGAGTTTTGCACTAATGCCTGAAGTTACTGGTGGTAGCTGAGACGGCATCAAACGATTAACATCCTCGAACATTTACACACGGCGATATAATAATAGGGGGAATCCCTCTTTTCAGAGTTTAAGTGGAACCAGAAGGGCGATGTTCCGAGATCGCACAAGCTTACAGGACAAGGTTGCTGGGAGGGTCCTGGATTATTTTGGGGGTGAACCCATCCTCTTCACACAGTGAATGTGAAGTTCACTTGCAGTCTCCCTCCCACCTCCCCCACCCTCCCACCTTCCCCACTCTCCCCCTCCCACTTTTGAACACATAATTACCCTCGATGTGCTACACTTGGGTATTAACTCCAGATAGAACTGATATCTTCCAACTTCCATACAAGTTACAACCATTTGAATGCCTTTCATTCTGGGCATAACTCCATGATATACTGCCATGGGTTGTTTATTACACCAGAGGAGGGAATGGCTGAACCTTGAACAGTGTTATGGCAGATTAGGGCTGGGGATGCAGTGTGAAAGACAGAATTGATTCCAGGAGACTGATCCTAAGGGGATGCTTAATGCTGCTGATATTGTCCATCAAACTAGGGTGAATAAAGTTAAAGGTACCAGAACCACCACTTTCACCTGCCTGGATATCAAACAGTATTACCAATATACAGTGAGGACAAAATTTTTGACATAAATTCTACAGATGTGAAGGTATATTTAGAAGGTCTGAATTTACTGGCCCAAGCAAGAAGAGTGTGGAAACAATAGATTACATCCTGCAGCACTGTTAATGTTCGGGGATATTACGGTTAAGGGTGGAGGATATATGGTTTTGAGGCTGTGTCCGCCACGGCGTCTCGCCGGAAAACGTCAAGTGACACACCTGCGCCTTTAGCACAGAAATATGAAAAAACTTGTGATACGGGAACGGGACTACTCACATCGTCACACTGACTTTTGCCATAAATGTGACTGTTAACTCCCCCCCCCCCTCTCTCCTCCAACACCATGGGCAGTGGGTTGTAGAGCCCCTTCTTATAAGTCAAATCTTGAATAGAAATAGAGAGTCTCAGATCCCACCCAGCAGGATCGTTTAGTTTACTCTCAGTCTTGATATAGGGTTGAATTTGCAAGAATGAGACTAGTGGGCCGAAAGGTGGGGGGCAAGGTGTAAGTATGAGAATAAAGAAGAAGAATGGACTATCCAGGCATCATTAGCCAGAGACAAATTTTAAGGTATATAGTATACTAGGAAAAAATGTGACAAAATACATTTTATCTGAGACTCTCGATTTCTATGTCAAGATTGATTGTGAGGGGGTTATATTCAAGACGATGACAACTGCCCCCCCTCCCTCCCCAACACCACCACCAATTATGTTGCACCACAGTGCTTGACTTTTAATAACTTTGTTTCACTTGGTTCTGTGAACACCTACAATAAGCTTCCTGTTATCACAATGAGTAAGGCACATCCACAATTTCAAGTTAATGAGTATTGAAATTAGGAGAATTCAATATCAATAGCTTCCCAGCAGGATCGTTTAGTTGATACTCTCAGTCGTGGGGGGACTTCGTTCTTTCAGTGATTACTCGTAACTGAGGCACCGTCTACAGTATGAGGAACATTCCAGAAGATTATCGTTGGATTAACAAATTCCCAGCTGCAAACATATCCAAATCAAGAAACAATCAAATCTAATCCTTTCTTCAATTATACTCGAGGAACCCTCTCGTTCCCAACACGCAATCCCGCTTCCACAATTATAGTTTTGGGAGCTTACTGTGTAAGATGCTTGATCAACTACAAATCCATAACATGGCAAGTTCGATACCTCAGATCTAGTAGCAGTCACCGACCAGCATGGTACACTAGCCAAATTCCCGATTCCCGGTAACCGACGGTCATGTCGCCAATATCCCTGTGACAGCCGACGAAAACCGTCTCCCGTTTCCGACAGTGCGGACCAGCGGGGTCTGAGGTTACTGAGATGAGGGGATGATTGGGATAAGTCCAGGACAATAGCCCCCAGGGCAGAAGGCGGGGAGGATAGGCCAGCTCTACAAATTGGAGCCGAGCGGCAGCAGCAATTTTTTAAAACCACCTAGCGGAACCGACGACGGGTCGCCGCCCAACCACAGAACGGCGGATTCCCCGTTAGTGCCCGGAGAAATGAGATAGAGGACACGTCTGTGGAAAACAGTAGTGCCGGTGTCGGAAGGAAATTGACAAAAAAAAAAACAAGGATCACAAGACAATGTCCAACTAGACAATCGTCAAAATTTAATTAGTATTGTCATTTCTTCCCATGGAAGTGAAAGCCTGCAGAGTTGATGACATGATATCTAGCAACGTTTACAGATAATGAGGTTTATTCCCTTCGCTTTGCATGATAAGTAAATACAATTACCTGACAAATTGAACTCAACAGCCGAGGGGTACCAGGCCAGATATTGAGACCAGAGGACAACAAGGCACTTGTTAAAAGAACGAGTTGTCGAGCGAGAGGAAAATAAGATCGAGCTTAGGAGTCACATTTTTCTACCTGCTGAAGATAGTCTATTTTAGCATAGGTGGTTCTTCAAGCAGTAGCTTTGTTCTCATTGTCCAGTTGACAATTGTCTTTCAACATCTGGATTTTTACTCTAGGGATTATCATTATGATGAACCTGTCCTAGTCATCACTGAAGTTGCATGGCCGGAGTCACTGCAAAAAAGTCATACAATCAAATATGATGTAAATGGAACTGACTAGCTGTAAATGTGTTTCATAGACTGAGCTGAGTTGGCCGACTCGTAAAGTAGAAAATTACTTGACTCAAGATCTGACACATATGTTGACATAACTTCTGACTGAACAATTGACTGGTAGCCTGCTAAAGCAGACGGATATGGGAGAAGCCGTTCCCCAAAAATAGAGGGCTATCGCTCTTAGTATAGATTACCACGGTCGAATATCACCAAAATATCGTCTGCAGGACTTCGTTTGCCAATCCCAGAAATGGGGTTTTGCTCATTACGATTCATGTGGACATAGTTGTCAGTCATCAGTAGCAAAGGGCGTGATATGGATGTGAGCAATCCTGAATAGATTCCGCGGAAATCGCCCAATATATAGGTCCTGAATATTTACAGAAGACTTTCAATTACATTTTACACCACGAAAAGAAAAAATTTATCGAAGAATGATGCATTGAAGCCTAAAAATTGAGCGAAGCACTGTTTCGGCTTTGCCGCAGGCGTATTGCAGCGTGTTTGGTACCAGACGACACAGACGTTACAGAAAAATATGAATCCTTTTTTTTGTTTACTTCAAATGGGCAAATAGAAAGAAAAAGAATATCATCTAACGTATTGCGGAAACTGTTGGATGTTTGGTCTAAATAATTACAATTCAGACCAATCGAGTAATTTTCCAGGCAGGAAGGCCGTTGCCCGTTAATTTAGTGGAAGAAAGAAATGTCCGATTGCCGCAATCAACGTTAATGTCGCACCGCCCACTAGCACCGCCCCATGCTTCAGCTCGGACAGCGAGCGGAACGTAGTCGCAGAGGCGTTTGTTTAGGCAAATCACCGAGTGGTTTTAAAGTGGCCACTCCTGCACATATGAGTGAATGAGGCTGATACGAGGGAACAAAGTCAAACGCCTGTTTCAACAGGCTAATGAATGGTGACTTGTATACTCTGAGGAATGTGTAGTTAGATGGGATGAATTGCCCTGTTTTTGATGCTAAACTTTTCAGCAAAATGGACAGCTAACATCTAGCACAGTTATTCGAAAGACTACACAATATCTGTCCAAAGTACTATGAAGGTTGCCCATGGAAAGAAGTGAACTACACCCACACCTTCAGAAAGTGTACCATAGTGCCCAACCACACATGTTGATCCGCTGAGAACCCCCTGTTATGGGCAATGATAAGAAGTTTCTTACTTTCACCAATAAAGTTTGCAATTCATCTACCTCATAGCTGCTGGGATCTAACCTATTCTTGGAGCTAGGCGGCGGCCATTAGTAATTCCGTGGCATGGCACGGAACGGAGTAAGGAAAACTTCCTTCAGCAGTCAGCACTCTAGATCCCTTTCTGTGAAGGCTGGCATTAATTTTAACGAAATGACATCAGTGGCCAGTGGCCTATAGCTAGTTTGTGTTTGTCAGTGCACATGCTCACCACAGAAGAGTTCGGGGGAATAAACAAGATTCCCCCAATAGCATTATTGTTACGGCTCATTTTAAAATGTCACCACTTTTTTAAAACGCACCCCATTCCTTCCTTATGTTTTCAGATGTTATTGTGATGAGTATGGGGGGGGGGAATCTAGGGAGGTTTGTGATAGCAGGATTGATATTTTTTGGCAGGGGGGAGTTTCGAAGATCGTTCTCACTGTACGTTTGAACGTCAAACTGCCATTGTTTCTCATGATCTTTGAACAATATCATTATCATCTCATTAAACTGTAACTCAGAACTGGCTTATAGGACCGAGGGAAAATACAATCTACCACCACAAAACCTTGAAAGCATCAATCCATACTGAAATGTGAAAGAAGCATCGTTTTTATGGCGAAAATTGGTCACAACTTGTGGGGCATGGGAAGGGGGAGTCTAGCCACAGAACCCCTCCTTGCATATGCCACTGAGAGGATATCTCCTGATGGATTCCCCGGATGAACCAAGCATGATAGATACACGATATGCATCCGGTGACTCAACTACAAACGACCTCCTTGCCAGCAAACCCCCGCCTCCCCCTCCCGCTTTTTTTGCTCCCAAGTTGAATGAAATTAATTAGTAGCAGAACAGAGTATGTTTTTGCCATCATGACAGAGAGCGGCAGCCTTCAAAGTCAGTGGAGCTGCAGCTTAGGTGAACATCTAGTTACAGGCAATTGGCAAAATTGGTGTTTGGGATAGGGGACCATTATCCGCACCATGGGTACTAATGGGTCCCACTTTAGCGGCTTCACAGGGGCGTTTACTGAGTGTACTAACCCGTCCATGTTCAAGTCAGTTTTCACTGTACTAATGTAATATTGATATGGATATAGCTACCCCACCAATAAGTAGATGGGTTGCAGTTTTCAGAAGTTGGCCAAATTAGAGATGCGTTTTGTCATGATCCAAAGCCACATTTCGGTTGTTGGATTTGAGGTAGTCTGCATCTTAATGGCCTAAATTGTAATAGGAGGCTATAACAGTGACCTGCCCATCATATAGTATGTTAGAACATGGTCTGGTATCCAAGGAAGTCCTATAGCTAGGCCTACCATTATTCAAGGAAAAACCACTGGCGAAAGTTGGAGAAGGGATTCAAAAGTAGATAGAGGCAAAATTTTGCATGTTGAATTAAAACATTTCTGCTTATTCTGCTTTCTGCAGTTTGTAAATTGTGTTTTGTACAGAGAAATACTATTCAAGTATAAAGCGGAAAATTCCTGACACTAGTCAAGCAGTCACGGAGAAATGTTTTGTGTGTTTGAGAAACATTATCAATGGGAAATTCCCAAAAGTGGGGGGACACCCCCCCCCCCCCACTTCCTCCCAGTGGTGGTATAAAACTTGCCATGCTCCTGGTTTTTTTTGTCTAGATAAAACCAATAAGGGGCAAAACTGATGAGCTTCCTGAAACCACAATGAAGCTGAATGTCATTGGAGTTTTTCTGGAATTTCAAAGAGAGGGGGGCATGTTGGTATGGTAGGCAGTACAGGTTATTTACCTCCCCTCCCCCTCCAGGTATTCCAACAAAATGCCTACCTTTACCTTGTGGAGTGTAAAATTGAGAGGGGCGAGCTTTCTAGCCCCTCCCCCCCCCCAAAAAAAAGTAAAAGTTTCCCGAATCTCCTTCAAACACTGTGGCATTCCACTTGAGATGGTCACATTTCCATATTCATTCCTTCCCTCCCCTTTCCCCCCCTAAAAAGGAAAAACCAGAAAGCCTAGAAAGGATCTGCCTATAGAACCCAAGAAGCTATTATAATAACTGGAGCGGCCATTGACTGCCTACTGTGTGCCATGATTCAACAAAGTCCCATCGGAGATCACAAACTCAAAGTGAGGAAGTGCCCTATTGTGTGTAACATCGTGAAACCATTCAGTTTGTTCACTCTCTATCAGCGAATATCTTCCACCACCCGACGTGTATTTTTGTGCTTCATAGACTGATAGGTGTCATAGTGCAAGATTCAGTGAGTGTTACCCTATTTCAGAATACGTTGATTATAAACTTGATCCATTACGGAAACACAGAAACAACATAATTAATTCGAAAAAAGGACAAATCGATTGCCGCCTGGATAGAGAGAAAGAAGAAAAACACCTGGTCGTGAAGGATAACATCTTGGAGCGAACTAGAGCCAATTAATGTGCTCGAACTAGAGGAGGCTGTTCAAATGGAACATATTCTAATAATCTGACAAAATGTGAATCATGTCGCCCAAATCACATGTCACTATAACACTACTGTTTAATAGTTAGCGTGCTGTTGGGGCATAGCAACATGGCTCCACACACTGGTTATGCTCGGAATTAAAACACGAGCTCAATTACAGCATGGCCGGGCCTCACTTATCATATCCAATCAAACACTTCAGATTGAGAAAGCAACAATGGACAATGACCAAGGACCTTTTCGGGGAGTAGTCGTGTCAAGGTGTTGCAGTTGTATTTTAATCAAACTATTGGGTTTCTGCTTCCATCAATCAGGGGTTGGTCTTGAGTGTCAATCATCAGTCAGTACAGCACATACATATAAACTACCATGCGGGGGGGTACATACGGGACATAAAAAACGAAGTGTGTTGCAGTTCAGTGAAGATTTAGTTTGATTGATTTATTACAGGTTCAGGAGCAATTGAGGACTCAGGACCGGCTGTATTGATTGTGGATGAGCAACGGCGATAACTGGCCTGCTCTTCTTGCGTGCTCAGGTGACAACGAGGCAGGGGTGCAACTAATCCCCAGCCTGCTCCTGGGACTGCCATTTCATGTCCCCGAAAATCACTGCATTACGCGGCCAAGACCTTGCCCATCGCAACTGCAAGTACTGTACAGCCACCACGGGGAAAAACATCCAGTGACTGCTGGATTTCTTTCTTACCCAGAATGCTTGCTTTGTAAAGCCCTGTCACTGATAGCTCTTTATGTACCATTCCTGCCGCCAGTTCACAACCTCTGTCACCCCATACGGACTTTGGCCCACTCTCACTCTGTGGTCTTCAGGTAAAAGAGTGGCGGAAGTCTTCCCCTGTCTGCGTCATTGGAGCACGCATAACCCACTTGTGTTACCTAGTACATGTACCTACCGCCCCCATTCTATCCCTTGTAGGGGCTTCCTACGATGCGGTCAGTCCGTCACACAATAATACCCGCTTCCAGTCCTCCCCCACTGTCTCGATACACATTCACAGCCAGTACACATCATGAACGTAACATCGATTGGAAACTCCAATTGGAGCGACGCATGATTTTGTCATGGTACTACTTGCCGAGGCATCAGATGCGAACCTATTCAAGGCCCAACAAGGTGACTTGGAACTGCACTTTACTGTCAGCGCTGTCGAATCCTGTAATTCACCAGGACACAAAATAAGCAATGTCTTCTCTGGCAGTACCTTAATGTGATTTTCCAGGGACTAATTTCGAAGGGTTATCATTGTTACAGGCAAGATGTTTTCTTCCCATCACTGGGTTTGCATATTTCAACAGGAGTGACTGTTTCTTCCCATCCGCTGCTCCACAACCTTCATACCTTAAAAATATATCTGCAGGAGAAAACTCCTATTCAGACCCATTGGTCATGGGTCTCCAATGGGGTTCCTACTGGAAATTCCAATGGAACCTGACAGGATTTATGAGAAAATTCCATAGCCCAATTACCAGATGGGTCCCCATTATGGCCCATCGAGACCCCTTAAACCAATTGAAAACCTTAAGGGTTCCAATTGTAATTTTCTCCTGGCAGAGCTGGAAAAAGTGCATAAGATGGCTCCATCAGGACATGAGCTTCAATCAGAATGAATAAAGTACTAGGGATTCACTAAAACAGAACTGGTTGGGAATCTGTGAATTATGAATAGTTATCCCCATTGGACTATGCACCCACCCGAATGCCACCTCGAGCTTTGGGCAATTACACAAATCCGGTTGGCTACCCCATCCCCCTTCTCCTTTTGCATAATCGCCTGGTCGTTGAGTTCTTGGCTCTGATAATTTCGCCTAAATTGTTCCCTAGAAAGCATTTTTCTTGGCATACAACTACATATTCTACTTCTGTTGGATTTTGTCAGCGAGTCAACTAAATGGGGCCTACCTTCGCCCCAACTCTCCCTCCTCACAAAGTGCATTTTATTTGAAGGTAACATCTCTTGTTCCAAACCGGTAACGGGGTCCTGACACCTAATGGATCTCAAAATCTCTCACGAATTTAAGACAATTAGCAAAACTAGTTCTAATGCGATTGTGAGAATTGTGTAAAAAATTATTCAAATTCCTCGAAACAAATGTATGTTATGATCAGAAAAATACAGTATAATGCCAAGTTGGTTTACCTCTGTTGGCAAGCATGACTGATTACAATCAAATATGTGTTAATTTTTTTTTAAACATATATGGCTAGATAGGAAATCCTACAGAGGATGTAATTAAATTTAAAACCAACAACACAATCCCGACCCCATGCACGCCACACAGGCACAACAGCGACAGTCGCCGACTTGAAAGAGTGTTTAAACACACCAGTGTGAAGTGTAAATTCTGTGATGTGTTAAGAACGCCCTGTGATCCACCACCCGCATGAGAACTTGACCCGACATCCGAGGCACAAACTTTCACAGGGTGTACCAGTACGTCAAAGCGCTTCTCCTCTGATAAGAAACTGTATTCATTACCGACTTTGGCACCCACAGGGGCTGTATTGTTGATTTCGTTGCCCCGACTGGCTGCGAGTGACAGGCTGACAATATCGTGGGTTATTGATGAGTACTGGCGGCTAAGCTAGTAGGCTAGGGCCTACAATAACAACACCAAAGTGACAGGAAGATTGAGTTGTTGATTATTAAAAATAGAGACGTCTGATGGAGCAGCCTGCCTCGGTTGTGACTTGTGTGAAATATATAGGAGACATATATTTATAATCAACAAAAAACAAATTGTGGATCTGTGACATTACCTCATAGTGGGAAGAGGCCATCATGCCATTGAAAGACAGACACTCGACCATGTGAAAGTCTACCGATATGTTGAAATTATGACATTTCCAAAGCTATTCTGTCTGAGGATACTTTCCGCTAATTATCATATTTCAAGTGAATTCTCTATGCTTAACTCCACCTACTCCAAGAAAAACCAACAGAATGCATCAGTGCTACAACCCAAGTAGGTGACTGGGGATATTCCACACTCATAAGTCCACCAGACAATAACCCCAGCTTTAAATAATTAGATTTTGTCGATGGATTATAAGACCGTTTTTTTCAGATACTCAGGAGTATTTTTTTGTGTCTTAGAGACAGTTTGATATAACTAGTCAAGTTTATCGCATTCACATACAAGCTGTATTTGGCCAAAATATGGATTGTTCCCAATTCCCATTTTCGTAACAAATGACCATCTGATGTTTGCACACAATATAGGGTTCCAAATTTCAACTTATTAATCGATTGGACCACCATTTCGAGCACATAATCACGTTTATGAGGTTTACAGATATCACTGGAATTACCCTTGACCTGAACCCAAACAATAGGGTTCATGTCGCCATTATGAAGAGCACACTTGAGCTCACAAATGAGCTCCATCCATCCAGGCTTGAGTTATGCAATACAAGGTATAATGGGTCAATTTTGTCTCCTACAAATTTTCTATTTTCCCACCCCAAAAATCACTAGAAAAACCCCTCTAACTTTCATGATGATCTCCACCCATCTCAACCTTCCCACTCAAACATTCACCGAATGCATTGTACTGGAAATGGTGAAACCCATATTAGCAATTATACACACAATGACATCAATATTGAATTCTACGGCACAGACTCTCTCCCCAGTGCCTTAATGAATGTGAGAACATGTTGAGAGCCACCCAAATGAGTCACCGCCTAAACCCACCGAAACCTGCCCGACGGTGCCCACCGGAGGAACTCGTGCACAACATACACGCCTCGCACAGATATCTAGCCACTGGCTCGCTTCGCTGTGGCTATGACTGATCCAGTGCAAGTTGTTCTGATGTAATGGCGTCTTCAGAGAGTTGGTAGTGATGAGTGTCAGAAGAAACCCAATCTGGTTAATTTCCTACAGGGCTGTGATAGTGAGTGATGCGAGGTGAAATTTGATCCTTTTAATGGGGTAATATTGTTAGGAACAGAGGACACTGGGCATTACGCTCCAAGAAAGTGTTATTATTTCAACACTTGAGCTCAGGTGTATATCTGGAGAGGTCATGTCACACAGCTGGAAGATTGGGTTTTTTTGTTTTCAATTCAAATTCTTGCAGTTGAGTGGCATCTGGAGTTTGGGGCATTTTCTTGAGGGAGGAGCAGGGGAGGGGGCAGAGGGTATGAGAGACTGTGACCAGTAGCATACCTAATGGTTTCCACACTAATCTAATCTCATAATAGCGAGTCACCTGTGTTCTATAGTCAAAGACAGACAGACCAATGCTAACTTTTAGAAGAAGATCCCTGTGGAACATACTGAAGAACACAACACATTGCTTTGTATGGTACTGTAACATTGTATCAGCAAAATACCGTTTGTGTGTTTACTGTACTATAATCTAGATTGCAGGAAACTTCAGAGACAAATTCTGAGTAGAGCTACCACCTGATGTTGAAAGTGCCAGTATTGTGCAGTTAGTATCAATATGCCAAAGGAGTGCAGTGCCTGCCAATGGGGGTTGGGGGACTATAGGTAAGGCGGCTGATGCTGTAAAGGTGGGCTGTCCATGCTTGCACATTGACATGGCAAAAGTTACAACCACATTACATAGTCCCCATCTTCCTATTCTACACAGCTGTGTCGATGCCGTCAATCCATATAACATCTAGGCGTGTTAGCCTTGAATTGGGAAGGCCCACGTAGTAGAAGGAACAGGGCAAAACTGCATAAGGCATAGGCACACATTATGCCAATGGGCGGCTACATGGGGGTATGAAATGGTGAGGGGGTGCTGCTTCTCCACTGGGAAAATTTTTGCATTTTTGAGATGCAAGCATTTTTCAGTACAATGAAGACAACCTATAAATCACTCACATACTCTTTTTCGAATGTTTTTGTGTTTTCCCTGGCCGGCATCTTGGTGAATTTTTTGCATTTCCACGAGGCCGTTCATGCAACCTGAGCCAATATACGTTGCCTAAAACACCAGTTGTGTCAGAAATTATTTTGTTGTTTCCCTAGTCTTGGTGAAATAGGGAACTCCGTCTGATAAATTTTTCGCAATTCTTGTGGGTGGTGTTGGATGCAATTGGTGCAATATAGTACTCCACTAACTTTAAACCCTACGCCATTGTTGGATTTTTGTGTTTTGGGGCACTTTCCACCTGCCTAGATCTTGGCCTTTTCAGGTTGATTCGTGATGCAATCTGTTGACAATATACGACCTAAAAAACGGGCTAAACCAGGTACCACGTAGACGGATGTGGGGTTGAGTAATTGAGTATTCATATCAATTTTCCAAATGAAATCTCTGGATCCAGCCAGATTAAGCCCTACTGTGACAAACACCTGGAAAAAAATATATCATATTTTCTTTACTAACTAAAAGGAGTTCAAAAGTTAATCAGTTTGGTTGAATGGTGTTTGCCTAGCCAGATCAAAAGCTGGCAAAAATCCCACACTATACAAGACCACAACAGTTTTAGAATACACAGCGAGATACCACAACCAGGGTCAATCAATTCAATCCATTCAAAGCTGTGGGCACTGGGACAATCAACCTACAGTCAACCAAGAAAGATAAGCCATCGGCAAAACACTAGTGAGGGAGCATTTAAGACCTGGCTTACTGGCTGAAAATCAATAAGGGGGCATTGATGGCACTGTTTGACAGATTAACTGTGTAGCAGCCACAAAGCTCAGTTTAGGGACACACCAAGAGGGCTGCATGGTTTAAAACATGAATGGTGTTAGCACTTAACAGCTATGCACCATGTGGATAAGAGTTGGGAGGTGAGACCATCTGGGATCCCCAATGCAGTAACAAGCAAATGGTGGCAGGGACACTGTTACAGTAATCTGGAGGCATCTGTAAAAGTTTCCCCAGTGGCTGAGCTGTTGATGACTAGATCATTTAGGATAGAGCCCTGGAGAGCGTGCATGTGATGCTGGACGGTGAAAAAGGAGTAATCATGAGCTTATGCTCACATTGCAGACGCTCATGTGATAAAGGTGTAAATTAAAATGCTTCAAGGCATAGACACATGTAGTGTAGGCCCTACTAAGTGGGTTTGCTGGTGGATTAGCAGCACGCTAGGCACGTTTACGCAGAAATTCATCATGAGTGGAATCAAGGTTTCTGGGATCTGGAGAACTTAGTCACCACTAAATTAGTTGGAGCAGAAGCAAAAGCATTATGTACACAAACATAATAGCTAAAACCCTGTTTACGAAGTCATCATCATCTAAATTTTCGGTTGGTCTGATTGATCTGTTCATCAGAGAACAACAATATTCAAACAACATTTTTATTGTGGTCTGATTTATAGAAGGTCAATGACCCTTGAAGATCCTGCTCAGTTCCAAATTTTCCTTAAACTTGTTGAGTGTTGGGGCTGTTGACCACTCAATGATTCCAGAATGTTTCAGAACAGTATGGGATCTACAAGGGTCTTTGAAACATTCTATCCCATGATGTCATTCGTTTAACTATTGAAGGATTCAACCAACACCAGATGAGTCTGAGGGTGGCCATCCAGGTAAATTACTTAATTGAAAGTAAGGCATAGGGTTTTAAAATATTTGGCATTCGGCACAAAGTTCACTAACAAGTGTTCTAGAACATAATATCTGGTAGGCGTGAGGATTGGTCCTAATTCCGGAAAAGAAGAAGAAGTGTTTTGTTGCGCAAGATTCTAATGTTCATATTTTGCATGGAAACCATAACCTTTGTGGTATAGCATTTTGGTGTGGTGGCCAGTGTAAATCCCCTACCCTCAGACTAGGCTGGCTATCATAGGCCGGCCCTACATATGGACTCCGGCTGACAGGGGTCAACCAAAATTCATGTTATTCTCTTGTAATATAATAGATATTGATCCATGACAGCCTTCAAACACAATGTTTGGAATGATACAGAATAGATCAAGGAAATGTTTATACTTTACAGTGTATTGCAGTGGATCAGCGTTGAAGCAAGTCAGGGGTCAGTCAGGGAGGCAATCAGACCAGGGCATTAATTTATCTGGATTCGCATAGCAAAAACTCCCCAAAAAGTGCAACTGCTATTAAAATCCTTTGATTAGCGAAAACACCATACACAAAGTGATGGCTATATTGATGGCATGCTATAAATTCAGCAAGATGTGCTAATCAAATCAAGAACTAAATTATGGCCCTGCAGAATGGCTCGAACAAGAATAGTCAACTACTGAGCCAAAGAAATAATAAAAAAACCCTCTAAATACACAGAAGACTGAATTCTACTTTGTTTCCCACCATGGAGAGTTGTAGGATGGGGGCACATTTCTTCTAAGTTCTAGGCGTTCCACCAGTCTCTGAGGAGAATGCCACCAGTACCAACAATCAATACGTTGCAAGAGTGCAAAAGTAGTGCCGACACAATCCCTTAGGAAACGTTACAAATGTCAAGCATGATGATCGAGTGCCTATATTAAATTTCCCATTCTCTCTCTAAGTGAACTGAAATTAAACCAACTTACCGGATACTGTATAACTTCAGTCAGTCAATGGACGAGTGTAGTATATTCCAAATCATAGTCACAGAAATCCGACAAAACAAGTCACTCAATCGACACGGATACGCAGAATTTCACGTTCCTGCCTTCCCACAAGTAGAAAGCATGTGTGCCGAATATATCAGCGCGCGCCTGGTCGTATCCAGTGCACACAACGTACTCGTGCACATGTAACAAGCTGAATATGTAAACAATGATAGCCTCACTTACCGATAATAAAATGGAGATAACTTAACAATTAGGTAGGATCGGCGACATTCGGCAGTAACTATTCTCCACTAGTATCACGGCCAGAAATTCGAATTATAACATAAAATCAAAGATTAAAGTCTGTTCCAAAATAGTCCATTCCACGTGCACGAAGATTGAAATCAAATCTGGGTCACTTAGAAAAGTTTTCATATTAGACTCGTCCATGGGTTAAATAGAGGACGCATTCAAGAAAGTCCTACTAAAAGATCGAGCGTTCCTCTGTTTATGTGGACGCTTTGCAGGATTGCGATATGGCATCGCAATCATGTCCTCGCTTTTACATGCGTTGCCGGGGGGAGGGGTGGGGTGGGAAGAGAGATAGAGCCACCTTCCTAAACCACACCCAAAATGCAAAACGCTGTGTACCGCCACCACCCGTCCCCCTACCACCCACCCCCTAAAAATGCAATATGCAGACATGCATGGGTTTTTCTTTTCTTTTTTCGTTTTTTTACGAAGGGCCTATTCCTGACACTAATTTCACTGAAACGGATCACAATTGTTGTATCACGACCAGATTACATTTGGATCCTTGATTATTAGAAACAAAATTCAAATGGGAGAGGCACACGCCCTTTAGGCCCCTAGAACGCCGAAATAGGTTCGACATAGGTTGATGACAGGGGTGATAGTTGCACTGGAGTGAGGAGGATATCGTGGGGTTGTGGGGGAGAGAGGGGTGGAAGTTGAGGTAAGCCGGGACCGCGGAGAGAATTGAATGGGGGGCTAATCATAGTGGCGGCCCACCATCTAAGCCGGAGGAGAGCGCCACCATCGGTTGGCGCGGGGCGCGTCAGAAATTTTGTATGACAGACCCCCGAGATCGCAGGTAGTATGTGGTATTGTATGGCTCCGTCGTGTTGAGATGGTTTCAGGCAGAGTAACGGACATCTTAAAAATTAAATTCATGTACCACATTTTCTTCCATTTTCCGACAAACGATTACTTCTTACAAGGTTAAATCAAGGTAAACATGAATACTATAGATACCAACTTAGAACACACCCCCCCCCGCGCCCCCTCCATTATTAAAGGCCCTACATAAATATAGTGATAGCACACGTTACGTATAGTAGGGCCGGAACATAGAACATTGAGGGATCGGGAAAAATATAATGAGAAAATCAGTGAAACACAAGGGCGGCGATTGTGTTGGCAGTGGGGGAACGGCAATATGAATTAATATCTAAGAAGAGCGCCACCACAGGTTGGCGCGTAGCGCCACGAAAATTTTTCGTTTGACAGACCCCAAATTGCAGGAGGACAGGAAAACGGCACTCCCATGTCTTAGGGGCGACAGTAAGCAAGCATTCTAAAGGGTTGAAAAACTTATTTCAGGGGAAGGTTTCCCAAAAAAATTATTGCCTTAGAATAAAATTCAAGGTTTTGCGTTTTGGGTCTGGAATTCTAAAAATACGATGCAAGTGAGGGGTTACGGTCATGAAAGGAAGCAATGGAAATGGCTATGGGCAACAACCATACGTCATGACGCGCGCGAAGCGCGAGATTTTGCAGGATCCAAACTTTACCAAACGATCGGACATTGCACGACCCCTGTTGACAGCGCTAGGTAGGGCCTGAGTTTTTTACTCATAAGATTGCGCCCCATTTCACTTCCTTGCGGACCGCAGGCGCATGGGAGGGACTTCTCATTGGGGCCGGCCTTAGTAAAATGAGTAGAATACAGGAGTAAAACCGCAATTGCGCGCGGAGCGCCGCGCGAAAATTCTACACTTTTGAAATTCATCGAATAGTCAGGCAAATCGAAACTTATCTTCACCTGAATTTTGAATCATGTCTTGCACGAAAATGTGGTGTGCCCTGGCCGGAATCTTCGATGGCTATTTATTGGGTATCCACCCGCACCGCGCCCTTAGTAGGGCCCACCTGTGGCACGCACCCAACTTTCAAAAATTGGTCCTCACCATATATTGATGTGATCTCTATTTTACAAATTGCAAATAGACCATATTGCCAGAAAAAATTCAAAGGGTCCCGCCAAGTGGTAGACTCAACCCGTCGACCCTCAACTCTTCTCTACTTTTGGCATTCATAAAAAAAGTCAGGGCTTCTACTTTTGGACAGCCTCTCTTCCTTGAATTTTGAAATCATGGTCTTTTTGACCAAGCAATTTGGGCGTTCCCTGGCTGCATTTTCGATGCCGCACCGTGTGCACCCAGTGACAGTATGTAAACATTCACCCAAACTTCACAAGTTAGTCGCACCATAACTAAAAAAATCACGATATACGACAGGTGTAGACCAAAACCTCAGTCGCTCAACCCCCTATACACTAAAGATAGCAGTTTGTCTGTAGTATTTTTGTTTATTCTACCAACTGGTCTTCTTGCAAAAAATCGACAACGTCCAATGAAGGAGGAGCGACACACCAAGCTGTTAAAGCCAGACTTATGCAAACGATAGGATGACGGAGAACCCTTCTTTCATTGATGATTATATCAGAACTCCAGAGTAAATTTCAGGCATGCTTGCTAAGGACATCAATGTCCTGCACCCAGGCAACTCAGCGTCCGAATACTACCGACACCCAAAATACCCGGCGCGCACATTCACGGGGGTCAACTGTGATCATTTTGGCATTAGCTTGTTAACACGGTGGGCTGCTAATAGTGTGTCGAGACGTGGTTGTCGCGAAATTGCAGTCGGGCTCGAATATTGGGGGGGGGGGACAAATGCATTGCGTCCCGCAACCAAATATTGGGGGGACCGCCCGTCCCCCCCCGTCCCCCGATCGCCGCCCGTGGACTGAAACATACAAATGAATGGGTTTGCCCGCAGTATTACGAAGGTGTCTTGCGTACTAACCATAATCATGGTATCACCATCTAGTACGCAAATCGTCCCTCAAACGGAAAGTTGCTACAAGGGAATCTCAATTGCCATTAGACTGGAGCATTATGCCGTCTATGCAATCGACTTAACATTTGACGTGTACCAGTTCCGCTAGTGTCGAACCAACAGACACGTCAGGATTACTGCAGGGGTTCTATTCCCAGTTATTGTGTGGGAGGAACTGTGTATGCCTACGACTTCAATACGTTTTGCAATTCAGAGAGGTGGGTCCGATGTTACTTTTACATCGAGACCCCATTGGCGTAGCCAGAGGGGGGCCATGGGGTCCATGCCCCCCACAATCGAATTTCGCCCAATTTGTTTTCTTCAATTTTTCACTTAATGGCAACAACATTTGGCAATTATGCGGCTCTCTCTTTCATCATTTGCTAGTCAGATTGATCAAATTCTCCTCTGACAGCCCATTTTTTTTTGGTCAAAGTTCCAAACATGCGCAAAAAAATTTTGAGCGCTCGCGGCGTAGTACCCGTTTTGTACACGATTTTTTACCCCATTCGGAGTTGCGGCAAGTTTTTTTGGTCATAGAGGACATTGGCATACGAGGGGGGTGCGTAGATATCCTCCACTCGATATTGTCACTTCTGTTGTTCCCACTGTCCTCATTCCTAGTCAGAGGCTGAAGGGTTCAATTGTTCAATATCCAACCAACATAGGCGAGGTGCAAGGGGTGGGGCACTAAGCTAGCCTTCCCAGTCGGCCAAAAACAGTGGCAAAATGATTAAAAAAACCTCCCAGAAATTTGACCCCGTACGGGGGGTCCAGATAGGGGAAAATCAAGGGTGTCTCCAGCAATGCGCAAAAAATTGCGTTGCTTCGTGCGCAGTAGTAGCCGTGGGTTTGCGTGTCTGCTTTTAATAAAAACCGATAATAACTATTTGAGAGATTCGGGCAAATTAGTGGGTTTGCTTAGATTATTGCAAGTGTTGACCTGGGCTATTAGCATCCTGTGTACATCCCTGGTCAGCTGAAGGCGGCCAAAGAGGAGGGAGCGTAGATAGACACTCCCTCAAATCATACCAAGACAGTTGATTCATCGTCCAAAATGAGGGACCCGAAAAGGATAAAAATTGAGACCGAATAAAGGTAGAAAATGATTAAAATTCAGGGGACAGAAACAAGGGGAGGATGGAAATTCGGTGAAATTCCGGAAGAATGTGCAACAAAAAAAGCAATTCTCGTTGCGCGATTCGCGCGCGGTTATAGTACTTTTCCATCATGCGGCTTTCAGAAGTGGGGGACAAAAATTCTAACCCCCGCCCCAAAAAGGAAGAGTGCCTGTACCGCCTATGATCTGAAGCCACGTGGAAAATGAAATTGACCACTTCTCAAGAACAAGATTCTTTGTATAGGAAAAATGACTTCAAATGATGCCAAATGTTGAACCAGATTTCATCTGAGGGTCCTAAAAATCACAAATTTTTCCCCTTAGCACCCGCCCCTGGCCACCCCCCACAGAATTCCTGGCTATGCCAGTGTGAACCATAGGCAATATATTGTGAACACAAACCTGACAGAAGGCACGTAAAATGATAAATTGTCACATACCCCCAGTCGGGCTTCGTTGTTTAAACGTTTTAACGTTTACCACGAATGGTCGCGCGTTTAAACGGATCAAATTCATACCTGAAAGCAGCGTGCATGCGCGACTACTTGCAGGCACAACAAAACGGTTGCCCCGTTCGTACACTATAGGCCTACTCGACTCGGCAGCCCACAATGGTGGGTGCCGGAGTCTAGTAGGTCAACCGTCGATAGGGCAGTGCATGCATTTCGGGGGAGTTATTGTAGCAGAATCCTAAGTCTTGATTGTTCTTCAATTGCAGAGCTGTTGGATTAGCCGACAAGTCGAGAAAATTGCTCATTGTCCCGAATTTATTTTTGTAATACCTGAAATTAGTAGGATAAACATTATTTCACCCAGTCACAGGGCGGCCCAAATTTAGGCGGCCCAAAATGTCGATGGCAGAAAAGTGCGGGGCTGAAGCCCCTTCGCAGCCCCCCCCCTCCCCCGTCTCCGCGGTCCTCGGTAAGTGCCTACTAGAGGGGATCCTATGGTCAGGTATGTCGTGTCCGGATCGTGAAGATAGTGTTAAATCGAAGCGAACGCGATCGTCACCTGGGCTAGGGTATAGAGGACGTCAATTGGGGGTTAAAGGGATAGTTGAGGATGAGGAGGCAGTGGTTGTCGAGGTATAGACGGAAAACCTCAAGAGTGACGCAGGAAAGTTCTCAGATCCCGACTTAGAGAGCTGATCTGTCCGTCTGCAGGCAGAAGTCGACTAGTCGAAAATCCGCGATACAACAGGTCCGACAAGGGTGGCGCCAGCCGGGCTGGGGGGCTTGGGGGGGGGGGGGGCAGGGGGCCATGCCCCCCTCCGCGGGGAGTTGAAGAACCTGTTCCCCCCCACCCCCCCCCCGTAGGGGAATTTTGACCATCTCGTCGGGGAGCTCGACGTGGGTACGCTGAAATGTACACACCCCGAAGCGGGTTTTCTGCCACGACAGTATTATATTCCAAACGTCTTATGGTGAAACATTCCCTATACTGAAGTGAAATTTTCGGCCGCTCGTCGCGCGCCTCATATCTTCATAGGATGACCAAGTGGATTGTTTGGGTTGTGCTGTATATCTCTGTGAATTGCTGTAAAATTTTTATCTGTTTCCTTCTACTCGGTAAATATCCCCAGGGAAAGTTTCAGTACTCTATCGGATATCAAGGAAGATTGGCAGTGAGATGCTATTGTATTTCATGAGATTGTCTTGGATGGATACTGACCCTAATACAAAAAAAAACTAAAAAAATATTTCCGGATGGGAGCTACATCACAGTGTATTAGGTTTCACTGCTAGTACCGGTTGTTGCCTACACATGTCAGCGTTAGTGTCCTACGATATCCTTACTATAGTGAACCATAGGTAGGCCTCTTGTGAGTTAAATGGCTATAAGGATTGATATTCAGGACATGCCAAGAGCAAAGAGTACTGATCCAACAGAGGCACTGAAGCGGGGAAAGGCAAATATGTGTCATGTGATATAAAAAAAACATGAATGACGGAGATAGCGACCAGGGCCTGAACTGGAGTATGTTTCGCATGGCCCACCAATAGGGCTGGCAGAAGGGTATGAAAGAATGTATGAGTTACTATGTGAAGTGGAGATAGATCCATTGGTTTGCCGGGATGTAATGGAAAGGCGGTTGATGTGTGAAGCTTGTCAGTAATAGAAGGAGCAGCAAGACTTATGAATCGAGAGAGCATAGAACTGGACAAAAGAGTGAGGACAATAGCACAATGTAAAGACAGGAATTCCGAGAGAAGTAGAGGAGGTAGTACGATGTGAAAGTCAAGAGGGGATGGAACGAAATAGGAGAAATCAAGCGAAGAGTGTCTGCCTTACCGATCGGGCACCAGAATAAGGAAGATATTCAGGCACAAGTTAGTGAAGCAGTACACGAGGGAGAAGAGAAGAAACAGAGTGGTTATAAACAACCTATCAAGAGGAGTGACTCACAGGGGAGGTACAGGGAAGGGTTGAAGATCTCCTACAGAAATTTCTGTCCCCCCAGGTGAGATTGTGCAAGGTCACAGACTGAAGGGCGCTAATATGTTAGTGTAGAAATTGAAAGGGACGGAGAGCAGGCAAAGCTGTTGAAACGTGACAAAGAACTGAGGGACACAGTTCAGTATCGGATGTATACATCAGACCCGATCTGACTTATCAGCAACGGCAGGAGGGTAACAAATCAGAGAAGTATGAAAATGAGGATGGACAGCGGCGAGACAAACTTAAGATTATTGGAGGGCAAACTGGTGAAAGTTTACGATGAAGCACAGCACCAGGCACTACCCAACAGACCGAGGAAAGGGGAGCAGACAACTGAGAGAGAGATCAAAAAAGCAAGAGTAGAATGGGGACGAAAAGACATCTGCGGAGAAAAAAAGGGTCAGCTTAGTGCAAAATTGAGGTAATGCAGGAGGACGCCAGGACATGGCAGCTCATCCAGGAGGGGTGAGACTTCGAGATGATCAGTAACACAACTGAACAGTGGAAAAAAAGCATGACAAGAAGAATATTGTACAGAAAGATAAACTGTGAAAGAAGTATCCGTGTTTTTTAATGCAGGAGTTTAAGAACAAATGACTTATTACATCTATGTTGGAGAATCTAATTATGACATTGTCTTCATCACAGAGACTTGGTTGATGTGAACAGAGTCGTAATGCAGAAATTTAGTACCCAATTGATTTGCTATAGGAAGGATCGACGGAGTAGAAGTGGTGGGGGGTGCGATTTATATCAAGGGAAGGTATTAAGGTAGACAGTTAGAAACGATGGAACTTTGAGGAAGCACTCTGAGTAACAAAATTGAAGATGAGGGCAGGGACATATTAGTAGGAAGTAGGTCTTACAGAGCACCAAAACGAATCCCGAGGGGGAGGCGACTTATTGGACAACGTAGAAGGGTAGGATGAGGAAAGAAGAGTGCATATTGTGGAGACTCCAATTTATCCTTAGATATAAGTGCGAATACTTGGGAGGCATCACATGGCGAGGCAAGAATGTTTGTGCAGAAAATACAGGATAACTTTGGCAGAAGCATATATTGGAACCAACAAGAGGACAAGATACATTGATATATGACATCCGAAGAAGAAATGGGTGACAGATAGAAATATGGGAACATTTTGGAACGTCAGACCATAATTGCATCTGCTGGAACTGTGTGGTACTAGAGGTGTGAAGAAGTAGGCCAGAAATCAAAAGACTGGAAACGAGCGAAGTGGGAAAATGAGACGCGAATGTTCGGTGGAGTTGAATGGAAGAAGAATTTAGAACAAAGGAGTTCAAGATATGTGGAAACAGATTTTTGTCTATTACAAAGAGACATGCTGGACAATTGTGCCAGAGAAAGTATTAAATTTACATAGCAGACAAAATGGATGACTAAGGAGATGAAAAGAGTGACTGCGAAGAAGCGGAGGCATGCGAAAACGTACACTAGGAAGGCGTATTGTGGGCTGGAATTACGATAAGATGCTGCAGTCACAGTAGAAATAGAAAAAAGGAAGCGAAGAAAAACTGAGTGGCCCAATGTCGGAAAAAATGAAGAAGATCAAAATCCGTCTCTGCCTATATAAGGTCAAAACAAAAAGTCAGAGACAAAGTAGGACTATCAAAAATGAAGTGGAGAATGAATCTCTTCTATGGCGACACACGCAGAGGGCCTGGAACAGGTTTCTGTAAAGTTTTCACCAAGGAGGATGTTGACACCACCGTGCAAATGGAGACAGTGTTCTTCGACAAGGACCAAAATCAAGACTGACAGAATATGGAGATAACAGAAGAAACCGGTGTTGAAGAAGATACAGACCATGGAGAAAGGAAAAGCAACAGGACCAGATGGTATGTAACATCAGATTACCTAAAGTGAGCTCGAACATGAAATAGCAAAGCCACGCAAATGATCTTCCGAAGTCATTGGAGACCACAGAAATACCGGAGGACTGGAAGAGACGCAAAATAACGACACTGTATTAAAAAAGGCGAACGATCAAATGTATCTAACTACAGGCTGTGAATCTGAAATCTGTCCAAAAGGTTATGGAAATATATTAAGAGAATGCAGGTGTAAAACATTTAGCGGAGAAAGACCTAATTTAGACACCCAGCAGGCGTTCGATCTGCGCGTTCATGTATGACTAACTGTTACTGTACTGGAATACACTAACACAGTATATATGTGGAATCCCATGATGTGAGATATGTTTAGATCTTCAGAAAGCATTTGACACCGTACCACACCAAAGATATGACAAAAATAAGGGGACATGGTATAGATGTAATTCTGCTAGGAGTGGATTATTAAAGCGTGGCTAAGTGAACGGAGCAGCAACGCGTGGATATCTGAACGGCAGGGAATCCCGATGGATGAAAGTAACAAGTTCGGTACGGGCAAGATCAGTGCTTGGACCGGTGTGTTTTACTATGTACATGAAGATTTGGATATTGGCCATTACGTCTGAGTCAGTAAATTTGCGACGATACAAAAGTGATCGGTCTAATGCGGGAACGAGAGAGATCATCAGCAGTTACAGCAAAATTTAAACCAGTTGCTGGTATGGACAGAAAAGTGGCAAATGAACTTCAACATAGAAAAGTGTGCATGATGCATTTGTCCATGGAAACCCAAACTCTCAGTATGAAATGAGTGGAAAAGAGGTGAAAGAATCATAAGAGGAAAAAGACTTGGGGGTGATTGTTAGCACCACAATGAAGTCAGTAGACAGTGTGCAGAATCTGTGATGAAGAGAAAAGCAAATAAGGTCATGGATATTATAAAGTGGAACTTTTCTAACTTAACAGCAGAGTCATATTGAATTTGTAACAAGCAAAGTGAGGCCCACTTGAATTACTGCCATACCTGTCTGGAAAAACCATACCTGAAGAAGACATTGCCTTGTTAGAAGGGGTGCAGCGGAGGATGACCAAAAATGATACAGGGTGACTGCGAAGACGTATGAGGAATCGACTACAAGAACTAAGATTGTGGACCATTCAAAACGTCATGCACGACAGGATTTATCCCATTTTCACATTTTGCAGGGAACATCAAAATGGACATGAGAGTTGTGTTAGAGATCATACATGACACTCGAACTAGGGGAAAATTCAAGGAGGGGACTTAGACCGCCAAGTTGTACGACTGGAACTGAGACGGAACTCCTTCTTCAATAGATTGGAAAAAATTGCGAATAGACGCCCAGAGAGTGCTGTGTCGCCCAAACACTCAATGATTTCAAGACCATTCTAGAACAGTGCGGATCCTCAAGGGTTCTTTAGACATTCTATCCCATTGATGCCATTCTCTCAACTATTCGAAGATTAACCACACACAAAAAATCAGATGAGAGGGTGGCCATCCAGGTAAATCCAGGTAAGTTCCTCACTCGAGTTTAAGATCAGCGTGAATCATCTTCCTACAGCACTAAACAATCGTGGACGATATAGAGAGGATACACAAGCCTTATGGATTATGTATCGGAGAATGTACCTGCAAGAGATTAAGGTTTAAATTCGTTTTGGGGAGAGTCGTTCTGCGGTCTACCACTGTTTGGCCTCTGTGTAGAGTGATGTGCTTCACGGGACGAAGTGCCCAGGTATTCCTGTGCAATCTCGGGAATACCTGATCCCATTCTACTAAAGGAGGGCGCCTGACTGATTTGAGGGGGAAGCGATAAGCTAGTTGAAAGTAAACAGTGCCTCCAAATGTGTATTTCATTTTTTTTTCTTCAAGAAAAAATGTTCAGAAAATGCAAAACATCAAAAATGCCAGTTTTGACTTAGGCGGTAGGGTAGGGTGAGCCTCGTAGGGGGGGGAACTTCAACTTGGACCCCCCGGCGGGGAACTCGGACCCCCGTCTGGGAACTCCTGGCGCCACCAATGATGTAGACAGTCGAGTCAACGTACAGGATCGACGATAATTGGTCCGGAACAATTGAGTTGCCGCCGCTAGCGGATACAGTGGGGGTCCAGGGGTCCGGACCCCCTCCCTTTGGTTCAGAGATTTTCGAAAAAAACTAATGCATTCTACTAAATGTGATTCAGATGACTTTGGGGATTCGACCCCCACCCCTTCCCCTCCCCACACTATTCCGTTGACGTGAGTTATCTGTGAGTGAAATGTACCTCTACGTGAGTCATGCCCTTTACAAGATTACATCACCTAAAAAATTACGCGCCCTTCGCGCGAACTATGTTGCTCTCTGTGGCATCAAAGAGAAGGCAGGGCAGGCATTTGCCCCTATGGAATTTCATCCTCAAAAATGAAAAATTTGTTGGAATAACGTTTTAAGACACGTTATATTGTAGGGGGTGGGGTGAGTGGTACACTATCATGGACAAAGTGTAGCTAACCAACTTTCAAACGAATTGGCGGAAGTGGCCATATTCGAACCAACGCCAGAAGAAAGAAGAAAGAAACTAACCAGCTAACTGACCTAGCACCAAGTCGCCAGGTGAAAAAACAGAAAATCGAAATATTGCCAAAATGAATGAGTGTGAAAAGTGCAGTGATAACAAATAGTTAGTGTTTGCATAGGACCAGACAAGACAAGACAAGTGAGCATATATTGCACCAAATTGCATCCAGGGCCACCTGAAAATGAAAAAAAATAGAAATCGTCCAAAGCCCCACCATCAATCTCCACCCCAATAAACCAACAGCCCCCCACTCCATAAAAATTCCTGGGCTACGCACATGGTTTGGAATCCCCTTTTCAAAAAATCTGCATCAGCCCCAGGGTGAGCAGTCTGCGCCGTCGTACCCATTGTTACGGCCAATGCGCATGACCCTTGTACCGATTGGAGAAATTTAGAAGAGGCCGAAGTGTAGCCTTTGTGGTTTGGATGAAGCTATCTAGCCATTGGAGGATGCTTATACACTTGAACTCATATATTACACGGGGTCCTAGAAGAATGAGGCGGCTGGCAACATTGAAAAGAAGTGAAGACAATGCGTGCGAAGTGACCCAGTTGCGAGGATTCGCAATGGGAGAGAATCCATTCACACGAGTCACTAAATCAGTCATCAACCAACGAATATGTCGCATACGTATAAGCGAAAAATCGTGGGTCAATATTGGGGGACGAGATGCCACTAGCATCCCTCTCCAACCAATTTTTTTGAAGAATATTACATGGTGTCAGTGGCATCATGTATTTTTGCTATTTTTGCACGCCAGTGTCGACGGCGGGCACCCAAGAATTAGACCTTGTGGCAGATGACAAGGACCAGTGTATGTTAAAATTCGAGTAATCAGTGACATTTTCTGAAGCGAGTTGAAAATTGATCAAATCATAAGTTTTTGTACCAAAACTTTCAAAATGGACAATATTTAATTTCCCTGCATGGGAAATTCCAACTCGGCCCACCCAACTCGACAGCACGAAGGAGAAAACAGTTTAATATGGATGATATGGGGTCGGTTCGGCACTTCTGCATCGGGCGTCAGACGCGGTGGTAGTAGGATTTGGGGTTTGGTTCAGACTTGTGGTAGGTCTGTTTTAGCACACAATATTTTCGCAAGTTCTTCGCCTCCGCGCCCATAGGGATAGGCCTTTTCTGTGTGATACAGACTTCTTATACATGCTACATGCCTACATCACTTCTCAATTAGGGACATTGGCAACTAACTGAATATATCCAAATACATGTAGATTCCTTGTATCAAGAAGTGTCAGTTTTGCTGTCCAGGGCTACATTTCGGTCAAATTCTCTACGCTAGTGGTATAGTAGCTAGCTAGAGCTCCGCGTCATGGATGAGTATTAGAGGACATACTAAGTCTTGCTGTATTCATGGAATAGGGTTATCCTCTGCCCGCACTCACCGAACAAGTCAAAATATTCGGCAACTATAACTAGACACAATAATGATGGACAGGGCGACCCCCTCCCCACATTTTTTTCCATGGAACAATCGTGCGGGACAGAAATACGCAGTATGTTGTTCTTCGCATGCCTTCATCAAACTCACAATATTTAGCAACTATAATCGGATAGTAACACACATTTTAACGGGGCATGCGCAGACCCCCCCCCCCCTCCCCCCCCCCCCCCCCCCCCCCCCCCCCCCTCTTCGTTGCCGCTATCCCACCAATTTTGGTGCCGCAATCTGTTTGTTTAAGTCCTTATTTATTTTTTTGCGGCAGGGATACAGTTGAAAAATCAACGGAGAAGGAATAGGGAAATTTGGGCAGAGAAATGGCAAAAATAAAACAATTACTCGATCTCTCTGCCGAGCGCCCGATTTTAACGTGCAAATGAAGTCTTCTTCCGGTGAATCTCGAAAAATGGGAGAAGATTATGATGTTTCTGCCTCAAGCAAATGAGAGAACAGTAACGGTCCTGTACTACGAATATCCTGGCAGCCATAACACTTTAGATAACACACAAGTTTTTTCCCATGGGGCGGGGCTGCGTTGACGCCAAAGATCTGACGACTATTCATTCATGAACATAAGCGTCACACTTACAAAATATCCCCAGAGGCCACCATCGCAAAGCGCAGTGGCGGCAGCAGTGGAGTTTTTTTTTTTTGGGGGGGGGCTGCCAGACAAGTCAGTTAATTTGTCTTTATTCAATTATTCATTATTTTTGAATCAGAGAGATTGTATCTCTTGAACGTTTTTTCCAGTGACATGGATGACGCACTTTCTTATAGGCAACATGAGGAGACGATGATCGGGCATGACACTAGATGAGACATTGATAAAACTTTATGTTACATGGTGAACAACGTTGGCAGATGGATTCCAGGAGGTATTTATTGTGTTACGCTATGTACATAACTAAGCAAGCAAATCTCCCGTGATATATATGCGAGTGCGAATGAATAACAATTAGGCCGGATACACCAATTCACAAAGCTGACGTCATAAATCAATCAAATCATGAGTCATTCTTCGTAGGATAGGAATATGTAGCTATGCTTAGCGCAAGGAAAAAGCAGTGGCGTAGGAAAAAGCTACACGACACTCATTCAAATCTCGCTGATGCGGTAGCGGACCTTTGAGCATAGTGGCCGAGCGGAACGGCTTCCACAAGCGTTTGGGATGCCCACGTTGATTCGGGATTGAATTATTCGAGCCCTGGGGATATCATAGAATGGTGCATTTCAGAGATAGTATGCTGCATCAGCCATCTCTGTCTGCATGTGAATCCCTGCTTGTGGCGTTAGCCGTAGTTTTTAGCTCACACAGACACCCTACCGCGAGACATTGATACGAGTTTCTCGAGGTCTGCGGGTCCTCCCGTTATATCACTGTTCATACGTGCTGGACTGCCGCAGCTGATCCGGGGGGTTCCTCCCAGAGCAAGCAACCGTCACTCATTCACTTCACTCACTCACTCATTAATGTCCTCACCACTCATCGTGACTCACTCACTCATGGGTGCACATCGCTACCGCCGCTTCCAATCACAGCTATATAGGCCTCAGCAGTGGGAGTAGGCCAGAATGAAGGGGGGGGGAGGGAGTGCCCCCATGGGGCATGGAGAAGGTGAGAGGAAAATAGGAAGAGGAAGGGTGATGAGAAGAACGGGTAAATGAGGAAGAGGGAGAGGGAAAATAAAAAAAAGAGAACGAGGATAATACAAATGCATAGGGAAGAAGAAAAAAACTGTAGAAAAGGTTGGGGGAAAATAAATACACGGGAGCTAAGGAGACCGTCGGTCCACCGTTGAGCCAGTTATGTCACCATTAATCGTTACCGAGTCGCCTCACGGTGGGAGTCAGCCTAATCAGGCTACCTTCCCGGCCTCACCTGAATACTCCGATATTCAGTGCATCGCAAGGAAGACAGAAGCCTTCGATAGCATTGTATCCCTGTGTGAAGTCCCCACAGTGAGAGAGGGACTAAAGAACCTCTACTAAGTCAGTATCCCAAATGCGGGTAATTCAAAGTGATTTTCTCAACAACAACACAATCCCAATGCCTATTACCTGAATTCCCCATAATCGAGGCAATGGCCATAGGTAAATAGAGGACGCTGTTAAGAAGTCTAATCCTATTATCCGAGGCGGTTGAGTGGAGCTGTGCAGGATCGCATGCGCGTGTTATGTCATTTCACTTATTAAGACAGTGATAATTTGTATTTTCTTCGCATGGCGAAATGGCTATTCCTCTTCACAACACTAACCAGTTTGTTAACTCTTATTGGAAAACGTATGACCAAGTACTCTGTAACCTCTATTAACTGTTGTGGGAGTGAGATTGCCTCTACTCGCATGTTAAGGGTCTGTGGTGTGTATTTTTTAGGTTTTTTATATGCAGGGCGGGGGGGGGATTGAGATGGTTTTGTTTTGTGTTTGTCCCCAATATATTCACTCTTTATAGCCAACCAGGTTGAGTTCTTCAGTCCCTTTCTTTTTCACTTATATTGCGGATTGCCTACAAATTGTAACTAGACGTTGTGGGCGGGTACACCGCACACGTGTATATACCCGCTTTTGAGCAACATTGAAGAAGAAGTGCAACACCACACACCCCATAAGACCAGGGGCGGATCCAAGATTCGTTAGAGGGGGCGACAACGCATTTGCAAGGGAGGATTACCTTGCACTATCTAAGCGGAGCGCCACCGTCAGTTGGCGCGCAGCGTACATGAAATTTGTGGCTTAATTTACAACCCCCCAGATGGCCGGAAACGGTCACTTGCCTGAGTGTCGAAGTTACATGTAACCAGGATGCTCTGGGAGGGCCCCTATAATCAGTATGGTAATAAATGAAAGTTCATCAACATGACATCCATTCAACATGCATGCTCAAAATCATCTGCCACCGTCATTTGTCATCCTGCTCAAAATAATAGTGAGTTGGCAGAGAGGTGCTTGGGCAGTGGCGTCGCCAGATTTTCGTCTAGAGAAAACCAAGAACGGGGGCACCAATATCATCTCCGTGGAGCGCCACAGCGGTTGCTCGAGCTAAATTTTTTTGGTTGTTAACAAGCCCCCCATATGGCCGGAAGTGACCCCTTCCCGGGCCGTTTGTGGAAAATTGAGAAAATTCAACATCGGTGGAAATAGACATTTTTTTCTGACATTGTGTCCTATCGCTGCCCCGACTTGGCCTTCTGATTTGGGCCGATGGTTATTATAAGTGAATCAGGGATCACCAGTGCGCACGGAGCGCGCGCGATTTTGCCGATTTTCCGGGAATATCCGAAAAATCGAGATCTCAACCAAAAATTAGAACCATTTAGCATGCTTTTTTTTTTTTTTTTTTTACTCTAGATCTAGCAGATCCCGAAGAAACCTCGCATTGAAAAAGACGCGGGACGAGGGCAGCCCATAGCTACCAGGGTGAAAACGTAGGAGCGCAGGCCGCGGGATCCATGACCGACGGGGAGTGGGGGGGTGGGGGGGGGGGGCAGCTTCGGGCCCGCTGAAGAGACCAACAAGCTAAACGGTTTTTTATTATTAAAACCCACGTCTCTGCTGTACGTGAGATGAGAAGAAAATGTACCATAAAAATTGCCAGACAGTCATAATCATGGTTACAATTTATTTGAGTAATTAAATTACCACCGGAATTACTGTCTCTTGGTGTAACACTAGGATTAGCATATATTGAAGCATGCGTGGTGCTTGTAGGTTGTGGAATCGTTTACATTGTATTCACATGGCTATGGTTATGAACTTTCTCGATGAGCGTCCAGCTCGTGAATAGGAGGAAGGAATGGATGCGCAACTTTATTATGAATTTAGCATGGCTGATTGTGAATATTATCATTACAGTTTTTGGGGAGGGGCGGCAACATATAAACTGTATATAACTTGCAATTTTGAATCAACTAGGCCAATTCAATTTTGGCTAAACTGTAAAGCCAAGTGAATAGCGACTCAGAGCTCGGACTCACGGACAAACGGATTCGGACTGGTGTTGAGGAATCGGTCTTGGACTCGGACTCGAATGCTGGGATTAGGTCTTGGACTCGGACTCGGATTAACTTTTTTTTTATCTTTAACAGTTTAAACTAAGCTTGGTTCTCCCCAACAAGCATGGTTCTCCAATGCCCCGTTAGCCAGGAGGTTGATAGGCCCATGTGGGGCGGCGGCGTCGGGGCGTTCGGTTGAGGTTATATGTGACGCCCAATGGTACTTGCCGGTCTCGGTCCATTATATCAACAAAAGCGAGTTGATACCAATTTTGTTTACTAGCTATTTTCGCTTTAAGCAACGTGTCATCCGGGGAATGCCTTCTACTTGAATCAGCTTATTTCCTGCGCGATTCTACTGAGGCCAAGGCCTCGATTGCCTCCCCCACTCTTAGCCGTATAATCCGCTTATGCACCTGTTTAACCCGACCCTACTAGTTGATTCATGGTAGGTTTTGACAGTTTGGTGGCCTAGCATCGTAAAACATGAATTAGAGCCTCATAGCACAGGCCTATATTCGGTGAAATAACCATAGTTTGCCCGCTCATGACATGGTTTCTTCTAAGGTGGCCTACTCCTCCGCACAACTCGCAGAGTAACTCCTTCTCTGTTATGTGGGTTGCAGTAATTATTGACTATAACTCCAAGGTACAATAACCTTGCCTCTCGCTGTAGGTGAATTCTATACCGCCATACTAGAGCATTAGCCAGTTGGCGGTATACCTCTACCACTTACATCAATAGCCTGAGCGCGACCACGTTAGCTCACACCGCGCCTGAAACTGAAACCGGGAATCAACATGGTTGCGTTTTGTGTTTCTTGGTATTACGTTAGCTCTTTCAGGATTTGTCAAGGCAGAGTAGTAGCGCTGCCACCGAAGGTTTCCCCTTTTTTTCCAACACAAGGTAAGAATTTATCACATATTATATAGTTAGGGTTCCTAGGCCTCATCAGGAGCGACGCCCATGCCCAGGTCCCTTCTGGTTGACGGGCATTCATATCGAGAGGGGATGATTGATTTAGTGACAATATGGGGAGGGGTGCTTTAACCCCCCCCCCCCCCTCCCCCTACGGCGACAGCTGGTAGACCAAATCAACATGGGTAAAGCAAAATCGCCTGGATATTCAGGTTTAAGGCCAACCGCTCAGATCATTCCAGCCCCCAATACATCGACCACAGCATGCACCTGCGTCCAACATTATACAACCTTTTCGAGTCATTTTATGTACCCGATACATCTCCAATACTGCACCCGAACCTGATTCTGACAAGACCCGATGCCTTTTTTTCTCTAACTGGCAATATCTCACCACTTTTCCCGGATTGTTGTCAAGCCCCCAGCTGTACCGCCCGTCCGCCCCATAAGCTACTCCAAGAGAATGCCAATATAGTCCCACGTATATTTGTCCACGATTTGTAACCAGGACCTTGTCCTTTGTCGCTCTTGAACAAAGTCCGGGTTGTTTCTGGGGGGGCTTGTGCATCACCACGCCCATGTAATTTTTGCTTGCGCCCGCATAGCATATCCCCCCCCCCTCCCCTCCTCAGGAATGGCCGTAGTTTTCGTTAATGATACTGCGTGAATAACGTGTTGGTTTCCTAGGTGTTTCCCATCCCTTTATATTGAAACTTTCATTGGAACAATAGAGACTATGTAATTAGCCTATACCCTGGTTCCCTGGTCACGCACTTCCACTCCATGTGTTTTTGCAATATCCTATACCGTAACCATAATTGAGTTCACCAGGTGAATTCAAAAACTTAATTTTGAGAAATCCGAGTACCCCTGGCACAGAAGCTTACCTTCAATGTTGTGCCAGTTGATGTAGTAAATATGCATAATTGTTTAAAGATACTTTAAAGAAGTTTGACATAATAGGTATCATCAGTCAAATATGCATAATAGAGTCATGGTACCAATTTCATGATACCCGGTAATCCAAACTATTCTGTAAAAGAGAAGCCGCACAATGTTTTAACCTTTTTAACCAAATTGAGTAAAAGTCACTTTGAACCAATTTTGAACAAAATGGCCAAATTCACCCATAATGACCTTGACCTCAAATTCCAGAACCCCCGTAGTCCCATTTGTCACGGATAATACTCACAAATTTCATGAACACTACTCGATTCGAACTGTATGAGAGATGCATTTTTGGGACTTTCTTCACAAACTGGCTGAAATTGCCCCCTAAATGACCTTGACCTCAAATTTCATCATGAAACCCCAAGCCCCTCCATCATCGCTCATTTTGTGATATGTTTCAATCATGATCGACCAAACTGTAAACTACGAGAATAGCCTTTGAATCAATTTGTGTAACGTATGATAATAGCTAGATAGATAGATCGATAGAAGATATAATTCTGAGGCTCGAAACAGGTCAATTTTTTCTTCCCTGTGAACGATAAAGAGATTGTTCAATGACGCTCTCTTGGCTGGTATACGTAACGTATACATGGGTGGAAAGATCATAATAGTGTAATATGCTGGAAAATGGAAAGCTCATCATACTGGTGGAAAACAACCTACAAACCTTTTTTTCTGTGAACTTCCCTGAAACGAATACATACTTGATGAAATAAGTTGGTAGGCAACACATGACTTCCGTTAGATTAATGGGTTAAAACCCTCCATATACCGCCGAAAAGGTACCCGCCAAAGAGGCGTGACCTCATTCCGTACCAACTGGCATAGTTCGCAGCTTCCCCAGAAAGTGGCAATATCCATGCTGTACCCCTTGCCTGACCTTGGTGGGTTTTGCTCCCTCGCTCGTCAACCTGGTTGGTGATAATGTTCCTATTCGGTGAAGGGTTCTTATATTCTGTAGTGAATTCCTAGGTCATTTGAGGGTCAAACAGGGTTCGAAGTTTAGAACAAACATCCATAAGACAAAAGCTAAACATTGTCATCTCAACTTTTTCGAGTGAACATCGTCGGGGTTGATACTATTGGGCTGGAGGTTTTTTTATATTTTTTAGTAGGTTGCAAATTGGAATCTTGTTGTATATATCATAAATGATGGAGGTCCATAGGTCTATTGAGGTCAGCGGAGGTCAACGCCATCAACGTTGAAAAAATATCTGAACACAGTGACTCATTGAGTAAAATTAACTGAGGCTCATACGTGTTTAATGTATCAACATCCGCGCCTACCGGTAGATGTCCCATGTCTGAATGTTTTGTTGTTCCCCTGGCAGTCTTGTCGATTGAGTAATTATGTCGGTAAAGCTCATACAATACTTTCAATTCCAAATTCAAATTCACAAGCTAAGATTATACCAACTCAGCTGAAAGATTAAAAAAGTTATCTTTGTGGAAACATTTCAGGCAAGGAATAAAAAAAGCCTGTGGCTTCCTTGTTACCACTTCATATAGTTGCTGCCAAATTCGTATAAGAGCATTATCCGTCCCTAACGACCGCCTTTTTTACAAATTGATGAGCTGTCAAATTTCGCCGCCCTGGATTTGCTCGAATGGGTGGTAGTAGGCGTTTCCTATCTTTGTGCATCCGAGACTAGTAGTTATCACATATAAATCCACCCCCAGAAATGACAGAGAGACAAACCCTATATCTCGAAACATCCCCCTTCCACCTCCCCAGGGTGACTTGACGAATGCTGGATGGAGGGAGTATAACGCACGCCCCTACAAGCTCGTCACGCCAGGGGATGGCGGTGATTGTCTAGTGCGGTGCCGACGTGACCATGTCTGTCACTCATTGCAAGCGATCGGACTTACGTCGATTGGGGGATCACCGCCATAGCGTATCTGGCGGATATCTACTCCATGACAGAGAACGAATTCGTCGCCGAGATTGTGGGCAATGAAGGGAATCGAGCTTGGCTGGGAATGATCAGGGGATCTAACGGTTAGTTAACTATAATCCAATTCTATTCGAAAACGCGTTAGGCTAAGTGGTTAAAGCTGTCATAGAAACAATAGGCTTACCTCTATGTAACAATTGTGGTTGATTGCTGCTCTGTAATCTCCTGATATCGTGATCACAAAAACCGTTGTAATTTTCAGGATCTCAGGGAGTTTTCCTCTTCATGACTGCTACTAATGCCTAATTAAAGTTGATTGATGACTAAAATCTCCTGATACTGTGCATACTTTTCGTTGTTCACCTCTCCTGACTTTTAGCGACCCTCGACACATTATACTAAAAACAGTTCCTCTCTTTATGCCATTGACAACTGTACTTATGAAAGTGATTGCATGATTGGATGCATTACTATAACCTTGATACCGCGCGCTCACACGTTTTCGTTGTTGGCCTCTCCTTATCTTGAATATTGTGAGCACAATATCCCCACAACGGAAACGTCCATTAAGTTAGGCATTTAAATTGCTAATATGGAAATAAAATCCTATCATTCTAGCTATCAATTCAAGTTATTCACGGCCAGGAGAGACCAACAACGAACGAAAATATTTGTGGAGCCTGACATCACCTCGCCGTATGCGAGGTGTGCAGCGAAAAAGAGAAACCGTACATGTCCAAGAAAAGAACTGTTCGCTTTCCGTCCGCGAGTGCGCTTATAGCCCTGCGGTTATGGGAGTATTGCGAGGGAGGGGGGGGGGGGATTTCTTAATGACTTCGCTGTGATCTTTCCGGGAGAAAACTTCCTTGAACATCACGTGTCTCCTACACTGGGGGAGGGGGTATCACCACGAAGTGTTGTTCCCAACAATGCCTAAAGTTTCGGTCAATATATTAGCTTGGGTTTTACATCCAAGATTCTTACCAAAGCTTTAGGTTATCGTAGTTGCACTCCATATAAACACCATACAAGGCGATCGCCCCAGTGTCTCGCCTGGTTTGCGCGATCAGTGTTTACTTCTATTATCACCATTCCACCCATTACAAGTATGCCATGTGTCGCTTACAGATTTCGGTATTAGCATTTAACAGAAACAGCCTACTTATCAGTGACCATTTTAAATCGAAAGACGATTCTTGACTTTTTGTGGGAATTTTTACTAAATTGCCTAAATATGCAAATCAGGCAATTAACCATTTCACGAATCCGGCAAACTTTAAAATTACGCATAAATTATGCGAATTAGACACGTTGAATGACTTCAGTGACCCTGAATCCATGATTGAATTTTTTGGAACTCAAGGTAAACCATACCCATCAGGGTTCATGAAAATCCAGTTCATCATTAATCCCGCATCTATGTGCCAAACCAAGGCACAATAGCACCTTCGTTCATCCGTAATCTTGCACACGAGCCTAAACAATAATACATTAAAATATGCTAATTACCTTACTTAATTAGTCACTTTCAGTTTTGTGCCCAAAATCTAATCAGATCGTGCTTACCCAACCCCCGATGCTAACCCTGAAAATTTAGTCGCAATTTGCACCTCCGTTCGGCAGATATGCCTGTTAACACGAGAAAGTGTTGACCACGCACACACGTATACACACACTCACACATGACACAAACACAAACACGCCATAGTACCACAAAGTCTCTACCTGAAGTTCATCAGGCGAGACCAAAGCTGTCTTGTGTGGACAGATCAGTAGTGGGAAATTGGGGGGGACAGTGGAGGCGCCATAATGGGTATATCACATACCAAAAGACTTGAGCAATTTCCGATGCGGATTATGCCGAGTCTAAGTTACATACGATCAAACAGTATGAGTATGTAACACGCGTGTTAGTTAAATGTTAACTAATATCTAAAAGAAATTATCCAGTGGCGATTTTATTAGGCCTATGTTCTGTTGTAGCCTGTGAGCCAATTATACCACAAGCCAGAACGTCCATGATTGGTATTATATAACTATTCAAGTGTATTATTAGACCTAATCAAACCAACCATGGAACGCATTCTTAAGAAAATAAAATTACCCTCTCCGTTGACTGGGTTTGTGCTATTTGTTTGCTGTCCGGGTCAATGCTCCGGCAAACTGTGTGCAATAAATATGACTTGTATACGACACGTATCGCACATATGGGCACACTCAGTCAAATTAATGTGGAATGTGTTGTAATATCACGATTGACCAACCTAGTGACGCTTTTGGGGTAAACATTGACATCTGGTCGGGTCGTCACACACTGGGTAAAGAATGGTATGGAATAAAAATCGAACAGACACGTAGCAAATATGCAGGCCTCTACATACACCCCTATCGTCCTTGACAACCAGTATACGCTGCACTGACACACGGTATAGGTACGAGCATACCAACCCTGATGAAGGAACTTAAAAACGAACGACCTCACATACATGACCAAGAAGGAAGGTAGTCTTAAATTAAATTGAATGTATCGTTTTGGGAATGTTTTCTATAGCCTACAAATCAGCCATAATGCTTGGTTTGCTCACTGTATTGGGTTGCGGCAGAGACTGGATTCTTTTCTTGACCACCTCACTTCGCGGCATCCGTAGCTGCTACTAACAGGCCTGTTCTTGTCATAGTTTCCAAGAGCAGCGGAGTGGTGAAGGCTTAGTTGCCTGACCGTCAACTGCGTTTATTCCTTGGGTATATGGCGCACCACCAGCTGGCGGACGAGCCTGTCAACCGTGTTCTGTCGGTAGGAAACCTGGTGGGTTGAAGTCACCCGCCAGCAGGACGGTTACGTAGGCTCACGATTGGCGCTGGATATCTCAGGAAGTGGGTGGGTCCGGTCGTTCAATATCACACGAAATAATATTTCAACTGTTCCAGAGACCAATTCGAAAGAATCCTAACCTGTCAAAGTTACTCCGCGTGTCAAGGTAGTTACCAGTTCACGGTGCCTTCCAGTGGCGTGCCCACGGAGTTGGGGGGGGGGGGGGTGGAGGGTAAGACGCCCACCCCCATGACCCACGTGATCAATGCAATTTACACAAAAAATGATTTTTTGCATTTCAGTAGAGGTTGTGCAGCTGTAATGCAAATATTGCGCAACAGGTGTTAGGGGCCCCACAAATTGTAACTTATTGGCCAATAAGAGGGTGGAGCCATTTAATGAGGGCGCATTCCTTTGGGTTCCAACCTCGAACCCCCCCCCCCCCCTCCCCAAGACAATCTCTCAGTACGCGCCCGGTGCCTTCCACGTAAGTGCTCCCATATCCATGACCGGGTCAGTGTTGACTATTATCAGCTAGTTTTGCAATTTAATTCGTTTTGACGTAGGCCTATATCACTCCCACAGGACCTTTTTATGGATGACTGCGAATCCCTCGGAGGGAAGTGAGATCACCGCCGGGAGTTTCACAACTGGAAGAGCGACGAGCCCAACAACAAAACTGGGGACGAAGACTGTGTGGAGATTAACCAGGGGGGAAACAAGGGAGTGGAACGATCTTAAGTGTCGACGGAATCTCCCTGCCGTCTGCAAATACAACATTGCTCGTCTCTCTCCGGGCCCGTCAAGGGCTTTTCAAGCTTTTTTTTTTTTTGTTAATTTGATATATTTTCTCCTCGAGAGGTGACTATGGGCTCATGTTTCATAAAACATAAATTTCAGTTATTCGCGTTCCTCCCTGAAATATAAGTTATGTGATAATCCTGGCTGCTTAAATGTTGGAACTGTTTTGGGAAACGAGGGGAGGAAAAATGTTAACTACCCAATGCAACAATCCTATACCAATGAAGTGTCCCTGACAGTGACCTTGAATTGAAACATTTCCGGAATCATGCCCGTACGGTGGCCGAGAATGGCCGAGCAAAAAAAAATGTTGACGTGGTTACAAACAGAAAATAGTATCACGAAACTTTGACCTAGCATCAAAACACTTTGACTAATCATCTGAAGATGTTTCACCTACGGATTCAAGATCTTCAGTTCAATTGTTTGGTTTGACCTTGCTCGCCACCGTCGTAGCTCACGAACCTATACCATGTCCAGAACAAACGTAATATCTACAGTTGCACGAAAACATTGTCAGTTGAAACACCTTGTCGTTGTAGTAATAGTGACTGAACATTTTTGGATCTTCTCCATGGAATAACAAAGAAGACGTAATTCATGGGTGATTCTCCAGAAATTGTCATCCAAGTGCCTCAGTGTAGCCTACAATAGGATGACCGTATACAGGGCCGGCGCGGTCCGTATATGAGCCATGTCCCACAATTGACAAGTGTATAATAGATACTGATGTGTCGTTGGGCAGTATTCAATCAACCGATCCAGTCACACATTATTCATTTGAAGTTCAACGCGATATAACCTAGAACCAATGGTGTCTTCTCCTAGAGATTGTGACCAGGTCATTCATTATATAACTGTGCTAGTATGAGTATGTCGCACGTTTATTTGAATTTAAACGAGGATTCAATATGGCAATCGGAACGTAAGATAATTCCTTTTTTTCTCTCGATTCATTAGATAAGAAAACGGGCTACTGGTTGCGATATATGGAGGGACTGATTTTAACAAAAGATCATTCACTACGAAGTATTTTAGGCCTCACATCACATGCAATTGCCTAAATATGGCGGGTGATAGATCCGATAGTTACCATAACTAGTCGATAAAATACCCATCTTTGTAGAATTATAGAAGAGGAACTCTTCACTCTCTTCCGTGATTTGGGACGCATCTCGCACAGCGACTACCACTTCGATGTGTTTTCATTAATCATGACCTGTACTGTTGCATGGTGTTAGAACTTGAAATGGTTGTCCAGTAGCGGATACAGAACTTTTTGAAACACTAATGCATTCTACCAATAATGTGGATGAAGATGGCTTTCTTCTTTCTGGGCATGCGCGGTTGTAGGATCCATTTTTTAGGGGCTTCGGGAGGGGGGGGGTGGGCTAACATGGATAGTCGATTTTTTTAAAATGTGGATGGATAACTGGCAGATGACTCTCTAAGCGGACTTGCGCCACCGTTGGTTGGCGCGGAGCGTACACGAAAAATGTTTGCTTCACAAACTCTCCGATGGCCGGAAACGGCACTTCACGAGTGTCTTTCCTGCTTGTTCCCAGCCTGAAAATAGCTCTCGGTCCAAATTTCTCAATTAACGTGTTGTGAAAAGTGTTATGCTAAAAAAATAGTTATCAATAGATATCACATGAGTTACACTGCGATATACGAATAATCATTGGGGTGTCATGTCACCAGGGGTTGGCGTGTCGTGGCACTATTGCAACATAGCATTTGCTTCGTAATGGACCGAATGCACATTTGTTTAGGCTTATAGGAACTGTTACCAATCAGGCACCAGATTTGCAGCATGTTGCGCTTGCCGCTGAAGCCAGCAGGCACGGCGCTAGCCCTAGTCTTCGGGTGGGGGATGGGGGGTTTAGAGGGTGGTTGAAATTTGAAAACGACGAATATAGAATGCTGACTGAAACTGAAATGGCAGAGGTAAGTTACTCTTCTTTAATTTTCGATCTATGAAGAAAACCAACTCGAATTTACATAAATGCACACCACTACCTGAAGACCATGAATGTCACATAGACGGGCACCCGTACCCAAGTTGGATATGGAACTATGTCCACTTTCCAGTGTGACCAAGGTTGTGAAGTGATCATACACCCATAAACAACGGTTTCATGGACATCATGGTGAGGACTACGGTAATTGCATCAGATCATTTGATGGGTCGTAACTTGATCAGGACATTGGTCAACAGGCAAAATGATGCAATTGATGATTGACTATACTTGACATGACAGAAGAAGAATGCTCATTGATAATGCAATGATGGTTGTGTAAGGCATCTGGATAAAAGTAGTAGGTACACTAAATTTCACTTCACATGAAATACTCATTGCCATTGCATTTTAAACACTAAGGCTGGGATTCCATATTCCGAAAACGAGGCGTTTGTTTCCAGAAAAGGTAAAAACTCAAATAGTATGCAAAGAGATCGTTTATATTAAAAATGCAGCAGCCCACGAATATTGACGCTGATTGACTTTTCGGGGAAGATATTCCATAAAGTTAGGCTGGATTCCATAGACGCGTATGCGGTCCCGGTACGCATGTGAAAGGCGATCGCCCCCAGTGTATCGCCTGCGTGCGCGATCAGTGATTTTTCTTTTTAGTAACCATGCAAACAAGTACAAGGACATTATATGTTGCTTTAATATCCCAATACCCTTAAATATTTCAACATTCCTTGCCATCATTGACTACACCCCGTTGATCCTACCAACTGTACCCTCCCATTATAACCATACTTAATGAGTTAATAGGTCCCTTCAGATTACGTATTGTCCAAACAGGTAAATGCCCCTAATCTAATAAAGGTTACCTATATATCATCAAAGTGAGTATGCCCGGTATACATCAACTACTTCCATCAACTCCATAGGGAGTTCACCACCACCTCTTCACATCCCCTCGGCTAGGGGAATAAGCCTCTAATTAGGCTTCCTGGCAGGAGTCATGCAGGCCCTACTGGCTGCAGCTAGACATAAAAGTGATACAAGGGATGTTACCTTCCCTCCCACCATCTCACAACACCACCACCTGGACACCATTCATTATTGAATAGGGCCCTGGGAGTAAGTAAACAAATGGCTGAGTGTTTACACTTTATATGGTCCGGTTAGGGAGGCCCAGAAAGAGGTTATGACAAGGGTGATGTAACCTCAAGGTAAAAAAGGCCGGTTTTGACAATGGATGAAATCTCTTTCTGTCACAGATGGGAATACTAGTTAGGATGAATGGAAAAAACATGCCTGAGGGGTTGATTTGAAAGGAGTAAAAACATTTGTTATTGATAGCATGGTCTATAATAATAGTGATTCAGACTATGCTGGTCAGCTAGGGTGCCCCAAGACTAAAACCATTTTAAAAGGTAGCGTACATTTCTTGGAGCTCTCTGGAGCTTGTTGCAGTAAATGTGCTTATTGACAGTGTTTGGTTCCATAAAGTGACATGAAGACCTTTGATGACATCGGTTTATGGAAAAAGGTTACCCTGATTCATATGCAGCAGTCCCGAAATGTTCAGTTAATGACACACAGTAGTCACTAAAAAGATTGCAGAAAATGTTATATTTGGCAGCAGGTTCTTGACCTAGAGATGACCTTTGACCTGACATGACGGTTTTTATGAAAAAAAAAAGGCTTGCCCAATGTGATGCCACAAGCCCCAAAAGGATCTAGTCACTTCAGGTAACACCACCCTACGCTATCGCCCAACAAGGTAATAAAATTCAACCTTTTTTAGCCCCTTGTAACTTTAAGGACCAGGTGTCAGCTGATTGAAGCGGGGGTTGGAGTTGGTTTCGTCTATGTAGCAGAATAGAAATATCACATATTCAAAAATCAGACAGTTTTTATTTCTTGGCCTGTAACTCCTAAAATAGGCAAATTCTCTTAAAAGACTTGACCTGACTTTTGACCCCTTGTTTAGAGTGTTGGATTACGAACCAAAAATTTACCATGGACAAATTATACGAGCACCCTAGCTGCATTTCATTCAATTGTTACGGCCATTAAAAAAATTAAAAAAAATGTGTAATCATGCAAAATTATCACATTAAAGACATAAGTAACCTTTACAATGTTGTTAAATTTATTGGGATCCAAGGTTAACCATCTCCACCAAGTTCATGAGGATCACAATGAACACGCCTAATGTTATTGCGAAAAAAATACAAAATTAAAACGTGCCTCTTGTAACTACAAAAGTTGCGTCCGATCGAAAGCGGGGAGTGGTTATAATACCCCAGTTTGTTTTTTTTCGGCCCGTAACGTCGAACTCTTAAAATAAGGCACATTTATTCAAGATCCTCAACCTTTAAACCAAATGACCACCCGACAGAGTCAATTGAGGTCAGAGGGTACACACGTACATGCAGGTCAACAATTATATCACATGGTTGTGAACCTTACAGCCTTCATAGATATTCAATTCTACGATTATGGCCAGAGAACAACGTTTGTGACCCCGAAGTGACCTTGAATGACCTTTAATGACATTGCAGTTCTAGAAAATGGTAACTCTCCATGTTGATACATCCCACTCCTAGGAGCATTTTACATTTGATGAACATGCCAGTGCTATGCCAAAAAAGTTACTATAAATCAGTTTTTTACCCCTACGTGAACCTTTATGACCTTCAATGACATGACAGTTTTATAAAAAATTGTTACTCTCCATGTGATATCCATTCCTAGAAGCAGAGAAGCATAGGCATTCCAATGAACACGCATAATGGTATTGCGAAAAAGCTTATTAAATTAAACTTGACCCCCTTTGTAATTACCAAGTATGCGTCCGATCGAAGCGGGAGTGGGTCTTCTCCATAAGGCACAAAAGGTCTGCAATCTCCAAAAATAACAGTTTCTATTTTTTTTGCCCGTAACTCCTTAAAATAAGCACATTGATTCAAGACTCAACCTTTAACAAAATGACCAACGACCCAGACGGTCAATTGAGGTCAGAGGTACACACATGCAGGTTCAACAATTATATGACAATAGTGAACCTTCGCCTTCACAAATATTCAATTCTCGATTATGGCCAGAAAACAGTTTTTGACCCTTAAGTGACCTTGAATGACTTTAATGACATGTCGTTTTTTATCAAAATTTGTAAACTCTCCATGTGATACATCCACTCCTAGCCTAGGAGCATTTTGCATTTGATGAACATGCCCAGGGCTATGCCAAAAAGTACTAATTCAGTTTTGACCCCTAAGTGGGACCTTTGATGACCTTCAAGGAAATGGCGGGTTGGTTTTTATAAAAAATTGTTACTCTACATGTGATGCATCCAGCTCCTAGAAAGCATATTGAATTCCAAGAACACGCACAATGTATTGCGAAAAGCTTAAATTAAAACTTTGACCCCTTGTAACACCAAGTATGCGTCCGATCGAAGCGGGGGAGTTGGTCTCATCCATAAAGCACACAAGGGCTATCACATATCAAAAACTAACCAGTTTCTATTTTTGCCGTACCTCCTTAAATAAGCAATTTATTCAAGACTCAACCTTTAACCACATGACCACCCGACAGAGGTAAAATTGAGGTTAAAGGTAACACATTGCGGTCAAACAATTATATCACAATGGTGACCTTCCAGCCTTCACAGACAGATCCCAATTCTCCGATTATATGGGCCAGCCAGAACCAGAAGAATGGGGAGAAAACAGTTTTTGACCCCTAAGTGACTCTTGAATGACAGATTGACTACTATTAAAGGACCTTGGGGCCCTCTCCATAAGTAAATTCAGTTGGGATTATAGAATGAACCATCGCCACCAAGTTTCGTCAAAATACACAAACAAACTTTCAAAAATATCGCAGAATTATGAAAATTAGACTACGTATTAGCATATACAATGCCAGGAATCTGATCGATTCGTGTACTTCAAGTGTTATATACCCCGAACGCATCACCCAAGCATCTACCGATCAAGCGATATCTTGTACACAGGAGCTTCGGGCCAATTTTCATTAAATATGCAATTTATGCAACAATGCAGCATTGGTTCTTTCGGGACCGAAAAGTTGATGCACATCGGCAACTCTTCATCGCGCACGTCCACAAAAAGGTCCCAGCATGGTGGCTTCCACGGTTCAGGAGGTAGCTAACGACGATAAGGACCAGCCAACAGCCCGACACGGACAGACCAGACATACAGACAGGACAGAACAGGACAGACAGGACATACAGGACACCACACACACAACAAAGTGACCACTAGGTCTCTCTTGAACAAAGTTCAGGCGAGACAAAAAAACCGCCCACGTGAACGTTGTACGTGAACTGAAACAGGGGCGAGTGTTTGAAGATCGTCTATTTAGTTTGTAGAAGATAGATATTGGTTCCACAGTAGCACAAAAAAAAAAAAAAGGCCAAAAGCAACACTGAAATGTCGACAACGAAATGAGCAAAGCACCAAGTGCGTTGCGATGCGTTCCCTGCGAATGTGAATTCTATATGGAATATTGCCTTAAAAAGCCAGCGACGACAATATTCCTGGTATGCTTGCATTTTTATGGTTCTTTTCGATAGACTCACAGTGTTTCTCCTCTGAAAACAAACGTTCGTTTCACATTGAAGATAATCGTCCCAGAAAATTGTCCTTCCGCGGAAATTCTCTCGAAAAAATATGTTTCCAACTTCTTTCGGGAGAGGCATGTTCCAGAGAATCATATGCGGCTCCCATTACAGTAGTGTCAAAAATGACAAACAATTAGCAAAAGATAGTTCATTAGTTCACTGCATTTACAAACTTGGAATTCGCTTGCCATTTGAGTTAGAAATGATTGATTATTTTCTGCAATTTTCGGGTTATTTGCAGAGTGCATTCGGCCCTAATATGAAGCCATCTTACTCCTCCATCGGCCTTGATCCGCAGGGCCCTGTAAACCGGTGGCAAAGAACATAGGGATGTTATACCATTTAGGGTCGGGGGCACCATACTTAGTTCCGTTGGGAACTTTAGGAATAGATACCACAGGCGCGTCCGTATTTCTGGTACTGATACTATTGTAATGCGGAATGTTTGGTTCAGATCCTCTCATATTTATAGTTCACAGAACACTTAAACACCTTTTAATTCAGGATAGGCATAAAACAAAAAATTTTTTTGGGACAAATTTTTAGGTTGTTTGAAGCTAGAGAAATTCAGCATGTGCACATGGTTGAATAGGTATCAATTTTGTTGGATTCCAATGATGCACGTACGATTCAGAGTGACGGCCCACTTTCGGTTCGGCCATGGGAGAGTCCCCGTTAGATATGAGAAAACTTCTGGAAATTAGGCTGTTGTCTAAAACATACTACCGCATGAAATGTGCTAGAAGTGGCGGTAGGATGCTATGTGGTATATGTAGTACCAGTGCTTACACATCGAAAAAGTGCAGAGATTTCCTGAAAATCGGCTCGTTATTTCCTGAAATTACGAAAGCACTTCGTATACTGCCTCAGCATCTGCCCCTCGAATGCGCCGCCTCATAAGTGGGACACGGGGGGGGGGGGGAGGAAGGGGGGGGGGGAGGGACAAGGGGGGGGGGGGAGGGGAGGGAAGGGGAGGGCGTCCTACCCCAAGGAACACTACATCCAACATTTACTGGTAGGAAGCATAGGGTTCCAAAAAGTCTTATCCGCTACGGACAGATACGGATTTTACAATGAAATTTGCATGAATGATTATGCCAATCTCTGTTTGTGGGGGTGAGGCAATAACTGCATATAACTCGCTTGTTGAACCAAGCCATAATGCCAAAGTTGTAGTCGTAATAGGACTCTGGACTCGAATCAGACTCGGATGTTGAAGACTTGGATGTTGAGGACTCGGTCTCGCTTGATGAGGACCGGTCTTGGATTGGCTGGACTCGACTCCAAACCCTGCCAGTCACACATGAACGATAACGAATGAAATTGCGAATCGATCTGTGAGCGATCTGATGAATCTGATCAACTTGAACGATGATAACATTATATACATGCCGAGAGTATCAGACCTATGCAAGGCCCGGGAAGGGTGCACTGCATGACAGGAGCGGCGTCGGAGTTCCCTGGTTGACGGGGGGGGGGGGGGGGGGGGAAGGGGGAAGGGTATGGCTAGGATTCCATGGATTCGTATGGACGAAGTAGGGGGAGGGGGTCTCTTTTTTCAAACAGCATTTTGAGGAAGGTAAGGGAAAAGTATTTCTTCAGGTCAAAATATTGATTGGGGGCTCTGGACTGCAGGTTCATGGTCAGCTGCGAGGTCATCATGTCAGCTCCGAATGATTCACCAGGTACATGCGCAGAATAATGCTATGAAGTTACCTCGATGGGAGGGGTGGGTATAACTTTCAATTTGCCTACACTCCCGTCTGCGCATGTCCCCCAATCCCCCACCGGGAAGGCAAGACGTACCAATTTCGAAGTCTGGTATGTCCGACCGGGATTCGAACCCCGATCTCCCGGGTTGGAAGGCCGACGTTCTACTAGCTGGGCCACTCTATCGGACTGTGATCGGTGTTGACTGGGGCCTTTGCACATACACCCAATAACCAGCCAGACTGGCCCCCTTTGAGCCTTGAATCAGTAATGCGATTGCAAGATGGTGCAGATCGTTGATGCTCATGATATTGCTCCACACGACTGAGGGGGTTCTAAGGAGATTCCCTTCTCTTTATTCGGCGAGCAGCGCCGGGATAACTCCCGCAACAGATAGAATCCTGAATGAATAAAATGGCGACTTTATTTACAAAGAATGAGACACCTAATGCGCGCACCCATCGTTGGAAGTTGGGTGTCCAAAGCAAACGGGGTGGGCAATGGGAAGGGGAGGGGGGGGTCGAAGAGAAAACGAGGCTGTGTGCGTGGGAAGATAATAGGATATGGACATGCATCTTCATAATAGTTGGGGGAGGTTTAAAGAGCCCCAGAGCCCCATGATCATTCAAAAGGCAAAATGTCATGACTGACCTTGTTATGAGTAGCCCAGTATCAGACTGCCGGTTTAAGACATATCCCCCTCCAAAAATCAAAACGGGAAAAAATGCTTTGGACGCGTATGGGGTGGAAGAAGTTCTCCAAGCGTATTAAGTATGTCGCCTCAAAAAATAGATAGATTGAACAATTACAGCAAGACAATCAATGCGTTCTCATACGAGACACTACGTACAAATAGCAAATGACCTGTCAAGGACCCATTTCCTTACGAAGGATGTGGCAGTCCAAACAGGTTTGCAGCAAGGTCATTTGTTGTGGCCCAATCTAATCCGAACAAGAAAACCATCTAGGGACTGTGAGGTATTTTTTTGAAGCCAGAACAGTCTCACGTCGTGATTGGACCTTTATAACCACCGCTGGCACCCAGGAGTTGTTCGACAAAGAGAGAGAGGGGGGGGGGGGGGGGTGCGATCCAGCATCTTATGCCCCGACGAGCGTGGCCTCACGTCCCCCTTTTACCAACGACTGCATTATGGTCAATTAATCTTTTGTTTTTATTGTTCAACCCCCCCGCCAGTTAGTCTGAAGTTATTATGCACCCGCTGGCTCCGTCGCCGGTAACTTATAGGCGTTATAGTGCAAATAATCTCTAAGCTTTAGCGATTTTGATCTGAAGCGTATACCCACAGGTCCTAGGTAACAACCAGGAAGGTTTCGGAATGGGCATTAATGCATGTCTTCCGCACTCAATTTCTCAGGTTTCACACGAAAAGCACAGTTGGTCCGATTTACACAGAACTTAGGGGTGGAGACGGAAGTGGGTCCCGAAAATGAGGCTAAACAACACAGGTCAACGGGAGGTCAACTGCACAACTTATACGATTTCTCTAATTTGGCATATTGGAACAACTTGGAGAATGCGATCACAGTTGGTCTTGAATAGGTTAGGGGAGTTTAGTCAAAATCACCCGGACAAATAATTTAATGTGTCAGGTATAAGGTCCACAAAGGTCCATTTTCTGCGGAGATATTTACACGTAGGGGGTACCGCCAAGACGAAGGAAAGTGAAGGTTTACATGGGGTGGAACACACACAGGCCCACATATTGGCATGTGATAGACCACACAAATCTCCTTTATCCTTCGGACTTTGTGAGCCCACCCAAGACGAATACCACAGAATAGTAAGTTCCTCACCGCTAACACCAACTCTCCTGGAAGAATTTAATTTATTGGACAACCTGACCCACATAACATCGATCTGTGTTGGTAAATCTCTTCATATTTTCTCCATGATCAGAGGATATAAAATATTTCAGGACCCAGATCACAACTCTAGCTCATGAGTGACAAAATATTCTTACTAACAATATAAATGGAAATCATGTAGCCAAATACTTAATCTTATAAAAAAACAATAAATAGACGCGATGAATTTGGAGGGATCGTAGTCTGAGAGGCCACTGACTGTGGTCTGGTAGCAAACTGGGAACAGTTTGCGTGGAATCACGCGGATTAAACCCGCCTATTGCACTTCAGTATCAGCACCGTATTTCGTGACTATGAGAAGTCAATGCAATAGTTTACCGATATACCTGTCGAGCGCCGATATTCACCGTAAATCGTGCAAACGGAAGGTTCCAATATTCGCTTGGTTTTCAGGACACGAACCATGGCCAGTCCAAGTTGTAAAATAACACAAGAACGGGTGAGTTTGAGACTACATTTTAGCGGTCTATGGCCCGGTTATGGAGTCTCCCCCGTCATATATATAAGTTTCAAAGTTGTTATTCGATGTGTTTAAATGATACGATATCCATCTGGTTTCTTGAACATGTGAGCAACTTTTGCAGGGTCCGCAAAACGCAGCAATTTACAAGTGGAGTCGGGGAATGACTGCTGAAAATCGACCCATGGGAGGGACTTTCACCTTATTTCTGAACACCCCCCCCCCCCGCCTATTTAGCATTGGTCCATGGATAATACTGACTTGACATTCTTGATGAACCCGATCTATATTGTAAGTAGTAGTAATTGCTCGACTGTCCGACGTATGACTGAATTGACACCCCAAATGACCTTTGACCTCTAATTCCTGATCACACCATATGAGTCACATCAGTCAGCGTATAATACAAACCAACTTTGATCATTCTATCTATTTTTTAGGAGTAGAACAGTCGCCTGTTTGAACAAAATGGCCAAACTGACCTCAGATGACCGTGAATCCATGAACACCCATAGTGTGCCCATTGTTCAATTATATAAAGCTATCATTTCATGATCATCCAATTCTATAGAGTAAAGCCTTGAACCCTTCAACGATTGACCAAAATGGACTCCAAGGTGACCTCAGACCTCAATTCTGAACAGTCCATACTGACCGTTTGGTGAATGATGAAATATTGACCTTTAATGATCATCAGATCTCATTTGTAGGAGGAGGTAAAAATTGCGTGGAAATTGTTTCACTATCATACCGGGCGCAATGTATTTGATCCTACCTGATTAAACCTCACTTAGATCCAGTCTTTCCTATAGTAAGGAACCATTTGACGTAAAACAAAAATGGCCTGAATTGACCCTAGACGACTTTGACTCTCAAAGCTAATGATTTTTTTTTTCAGATCATCCAATTTTATAATTCTATAAAAAGTAGAAGCCACTTTGATCATTAAAGATCTGGTCACATTTTATTTTTATTAACTCCAAGATGTCCTTGACTTCAAATCCGTTTGTAGCATAAACTACTGACCCACTTTTATATCATTCGATATAACTTAAAAGCACTTGATGTATTTTTGGGAATTGTCCTGAATTGAACCCCTAGATGACCTTTACCTCAATTTCTGACACACCCCCGATGACCATTTTATTGGTCATCATGTGACAAGTACAAATCATCATCCATCAAAGGATGAGGAGTAGGCTGCAGGCAGATCCACGTGTTCCCAAGGGGGACGGGGCTGATATTGCGCTTTCAACCGTACATGCATAAAAAGAAAGAACCACCCCTATTAACCTAATTCTGTGCATCATGGAACAGATGTCTATGGAGTTTGAAAACATCACAGGTTCTACCTTGGACCCGGTATCGCAAAAATCCCGAAACTTAATAATCTAACAGGTGAGAAGGTAAAGGTATGATCAAGTCGACCGGATATTCACCGGACTGATTTCACAAAGGGGGATGCTGGACATATGCAAGTAGCATATCTGCTAAATGGGGGTGGGCTGCAGCCAGAGAAGCCCCCTTCCTGGGATAATGCCTGTCTCAGCACTTTTTAAATAACTTGTGACAGATAGTCATTAGATATATAGAAATGAAAAGTATTGCTGTATGTTCAACCCCTGGTGTAATGTAACTATTAGTATAAGTATGTGTTCCCCGAATATACCTGAGAGCCTTGTCAGAGTCGAGCTGGGTCTTCCAAGATGCCACGTATCCCTATTAATCAAATTCACATGATAAACTTTACGTGTCCGTTAACACTTTCATAACACTATGATTTGTTAGGGTACAACCCCATCCCATGTCAACGTATGACGCCCCCCCTCACACCCCCGGACCGGGTGAGTCACTGTCCAAGGTGAGTCATACAACACTTGTGTGGTAGACGACCGTCCAGTCATTCCGATGACTCACAAACAGGAATCGACCCTCCCATATCTCCCAGCGCAGAATCTAACTGCCTTGTCATATATGACGCACCCACTTCACCCCGGACAGGGTGATCGTGTCAAAGTGAGTCATTCAGATGACTTACAAAAATGGAATGACCCACCAGTGAGTTTAATGACACACCCCAGGGTCAGCCTCATGACTGACCAATAAGGGGAAGTGAGGCTCATCTGATCACTCGGATCTGACATTGACCTACCATTGACTGACATCCTAGGGCAGTCGAGGGCCTACACCAAATTTGCTGCAGAATCTAATGACTGGCATTTACCATTCCCCAGCAATGTTAACACTGGGGACCATACTGCCCAAATGGGGCCCAGGATCGATGGCCCACATGAGCAAGTACCACTGGGGGTATTCCCCCACTCACCCAAGCAAAACGAAACAGGAGTTTACGTTCTTGCTCTGTAGGCTCATTTCGCCAATACCCTGTAATCGGCACCAGTGCATCTATCGTCTTCAACGCCCCCCTACACTCCTCCGCGAATCATACTTATCAACGGGCTCCCTCTGGAACTGACCACACGGTATTTCTTTAACATGTTAATGATTCCTGGGAAACCAACATCCATCTTGCACCTCTGTAATTTTATTGTCAATCTCATAATGCAGTGATTTTGCTGAAGAATCCAATGGTTCAATTTCTAAAACTTCCCTGGGATATTTCTCCATTCACAACATCTTCACAATGTCAACACTGCTATCTGGGTTACTCGGGGTGTCCCCCGCTGCATCTTGCTGTTGTGTATAGTAAGGCCTTCGCCACTCCGACCTGAATCGACTGGTATACCTTTCTGAATATCCCCTGAGAATTCCCTCCACTCATGGATTCTCCATCAAGTTAAATTAATACTGTTAACTGTCTCTAATTGTGGGGTTTTTTATGACCCGTTCTAGATAGCATACCCGCGGCTGCTTCACCCAGTTGATACCAGATCGTCCGTCATCGCCCTATGAATTGACCTCTGGCCCCTCTCACTCGCCACATTGGATCATCAACTTCAGACTTGCCCAGAGTTTGGATCAGACTCCAGGGGAACTATTGCACTCCGTTTGGATATCTTACCACGTGTGTGGATCCTCTGGTGTCGCTTCTGGTCCCTTGGGAGGGCGAAGGTATTATCGCAGTAGGCGGCACTTGAGGTTCTTACCGTGTGCGTTGCCAGGTGCCTCCTCAGCTCCGCGGAGGACTTGAAGGCCCTCATACAGAAGCTACAGAGATATGGCCTCACCCCACTGCGGTGCTACGCGTCGTGCTTCCCCTCAGGTTCCCCGGACTGGGCAACGCTCTTGCCCCCGCAGTGGGAACACTCGCGTCGGGGCGCCCTCACACCCGGTGCACCAGCTAGCGCGCACTACGACGCCATCCCCCTGCATGGAACATGCCCAAGGCACTTAAGCCTTTCAGTACAAACTGCCGGGGGTTTCTCCCCGGGGTGGACCTTTCGTGGCGCTTTGAGGACCCCAGCATGAGCCGCCTCGAACGCTCTCGCTGTGGCCAAGTACTGACACTGGTAGGGCTTTACACCATGTGGATCCGTCGTGCACAGTCAAGTCAAAGGCCCGAGTGAAGGTCAGGCCGCAGTATTTGCAGGAGTAGGGACGTTCCCCCGTGTGGACTCTCCTGTGCTCCTTCAGCTGTCCGGGCTTGATGAACCCTTCTCGCAGAACTCGCACTGGTACGGCCGGACGCCCGTGTGTATCCTCTCGTGATACTTCAGCTGCTCGATACCGGAGGAAGGTCTTCTGGCAGTACTTGCACACAACGTTTCTCCCCGTTGATGGGTTTCGAATGTGCTTGGTCAGATTGCCTGCCTCGTGAATGTCCTTGGCTAAGTAGTAACACCGACATGGCCTCTCGACGGATGGCAACCCTTCTTGCGCCTCCGAGCCATCACGCTGCTGATACAGTTCCCTACTGACAGTAACAGTGCCCCTCGTTTTCAATACGGTATATCACTCGCCATCATGCCGCTGACGCCACCTGCTGCAGCAAATACAACTATTCCATTTAAAGGTCTTCCAAAACCCTGGTGAGGAACATCTTGCCTGTGTACTCTGATTCCCACACCAGAGTAGCCAGAAACGGCTGAATGGTAAACATCTGCTCGACGAAATGAAAGAGTGGGAGTTAATGTTAATATGCACTGTGTAAAAAATGTTACACGTAATTAGCAAAGCACTATTGTGAACCCTTTTTCAAATGTATATCAAAATTTCATCCAGGTGATTGTTGAGATGTAGCATTGTATGAAAATTGAACTGTCTCTCTCTCTATGCCCATGACTCATTAATAATCAACAAAACTGTATTCTTACCTCATATTGGACCTTTCACCCACCCACATGCTTACAGTATGAACGTCACGAGGCCAGGTCACCCACCCCAGTGCCCTCTCTTCCTGCCAGTCTGAAGCACCTTGGCTTGAGATCAGTGGGAATTTTCACTAGCAAATCCAACCTTACATCATCAATGTATTGAGTTGGGCAAGAGGAGGGGGGGGGGGGGGGGAGGTGCCGGTCCAATATGGGGCAAGTTGTTTCAACATGTGAAATGGATCAATAGATAAAGAACAATTAACGAGCCACTTAATCAGATGAATGTTATTCCAGAGAAATGACCTAAACGCTTTTTAATAGGGGAATGTTCAAGAAGAAAGAATGCAAGATGCATGTCAAAAAGGTAACCACTACCCTAATCTGACCCTAACCGTACTAACTAGGAGCTAAAATCAATCATGAACATCTACTTTGTTGGGGCTTCCACCACTTAAGTACGGGAGCAACAACTGTTCCCATCTTTCCACACACTGAGTGAAATAATTACTTATAGCCTGTCCCACAAGAATATTGATGAGGACCAACAATTCAGCATGGTAATTATGGCTCCGCACTTACATCAATTAAGTTCGACAAAAAAATCAACATGCCAAGTCAAGAGAATCAGACATGCAATTGTCAATGTGATTGATGTGCTTTGCTCTAACTAAGCCCACCCATTCATTCATGATATTGAAATAACATCGGTCACCTCTACCCATCTGTGAAGCATTCTACAACTGAGCAGGGGAGCAAGACCTGCCCTCCCATCTTTTAATTCACAGGTGGGTTGTTTTAGGAGCTTCAGATTTTACAATGGCGACGGCACATGGCAACATATGACGAAATGGTCAACCCAGGTCTTGCGCATGTGAAAAACCTCACCAACTGACTTACTACATGACTACGACGAGAGTGAGTAGATCTTCGGAGGAGAAGCCATATTTCCCCCATATTCACTATGTGAGTGAAGATTATAAGGAGGAGATAATTTGCAAGTTTTGCGTGTAGGTTAGGTCTTCTGCCACAGGCAGACTTCAAAAGAACATCCAGCTGATAGTTTTAGCAGTGTAGTGTTTAGTGTAGTGAACAGGGTCAGGACGGACAAAATCCTCATGAGAGGACCCTGATGAAGCAACAACATCCTCAAAGAGAAGAGACCCCAGATGCCTAATATTCACCCAATTCTTGAAGAATAAATCAGACTCTCCTGAAAGCATTCACAATCTCAGACAAAAAGGAATCTTCAAGAGGATATTCAATCATTAATAATACTGTTGAAGAAAGTGGAAGGAAAGCCATCGGAATCACATGAACCAATTTTGAAAACCTGAATCAAATCACCTCAAATTAGTTCAGCTCCATCGAAGTCCGACCACGACGCATTCTTTCCTCGTAGGGTAAGGTAAATCGCTTAAGACAGTTGCATAATCTAGGTCTCTTTGAACGTGTTTAGATTACCGGCTTGTCTGTTGAGAAACATGATTCACATACTTGGACAGAGACTCAGCTGAGGTCTCACCAGTTGCTTTTTAAACAACCTGAAACAATATCATTATCTCATGGAACCTGAAAGTGAGGTGACGTCTAATCCAAACCAAGAATTCAGGTACCTTAACCTCACAGCTCAGCACACTGCTTAGAAGGGGTCAAGAAGAATCAAGAGAACAAGGAGATTTTAGTCAGAATACTTTGATGAATATTTTGCCCATAACTTGATGAGAGGCGATGACTTTTTGTATTGTGTCGGGACCATGTACGCGGCTTGACCTCTGACACAGATTATATACACTGACAAAACCATGGAAAAGCTTATCACCACGCAGTAGCACCATATCAACTACCTCCTCATGTTCCACCCCCTCCTCCTTCCAGAATATTGCTTGACAGCAAAACCCAACCAGAAGAATCCATGAACAGGGATCCTTTTCAGAATCACTTTGATGAAATTTGCCCATATCGACACCACTTGAGAGGCGGCGATGACTTCTTTTTGTATGTGTCGGACCGTGTACGCCGCGACCTCTGACACCATATGATTATCTACACGGCAACCATGGAAAAGCTACCACCACGCAGATCGCAAACATATCAACTACCTCCTCATGTTCCCCCCTCCTCCATTCCAGAATATGCTGAACACCATAACAAGGAGACAACTCGACCGTGTACCATGATAAAGTCTGCGACAAGACCATTGAACAGGTTTCTTAAGGAGATACTCCGCATATGTCTGCTAACCTTATGGCAAATTCTTCTTACCTTCGCTAATTGAAGGAGCGCCCTCTGGGACTATGACATCTGATGGGTTTCGCTAGCTGTCTCGTCTTCGGAGAGCGTTTTTGAAGCTCCTGCCCTCTACCGGTAATTGGTCGGCAGGAAACGGTGAAAAATTGGATAAATGCAATACAAGTAGTACTTGGGGCCAGGATGTGCTGATCGACAGGTGAGGTCCAGTTCACCCACAAGAAGGGCCGGCAGTTTCATGCTCGGGAAGGATTCACTCAACATTCACCCGGATTTGTTTTTAGTCATCCCCTCTCACATTGTTCCACATTGTCCCATAATTTAAATATGAACATTGATCTCACCTGAACCTGCAGGAAGGGAAGTGGGGACCACGAATGTAAGGTAGCACCGATCAGAGATGAGCCCTTCATGCCAAAGCCGCCACAACTATTTAGGTTTGGATGGGGTTATTAGAAGGAAACAAAAGAAGAAGTGCTGAGTGAATGGTGTGTTGGTGTGAGTGTGTTGTGTGTGTTGCATGTGGAAATGGCTGTGTGTGGTGGTTGACTTAGTGCCTAATTAGTCATTTTAGCCGGGTGAAGTAGGGGTGATTCTGAAAGGTTGTTGTATCCATTAAGTAAATTGATTAGAAATCGAGAGATTGTGTGACATTATGTGTGTGACCTCAAGTAAATGCTATTGAAATGTCCTAGGTTGCCTGGTGAGTAGTTTAGTAGCAAGTGTTAAGTTGAACAGGTGTATGTACTGATGTGCAACGCCATAGGATGGGCTGGGAAATTTGGGTCTAACCCAAAGAAAGTTCCCAGTTGATTTGGGTATTATGTCAGATGACGGCACATTGCCTTGGAACGCAGCAAGGGAATTTCAGAAGATTGAATAATTTCTATAGGAAAATCTGTAGAAGCTCTGTTTTCATTGGTCAACAATGTTATATTTCCTATCAGAGACTGACAAAGTTAAGTATTATACATCTGAAATTAAATCTACTCAGTGTTGTTGTTCTTTTGCCCAATAATAAACCTGTTGTTCAATCATTTTCAATGATAGTAGGGGGAAAATCTTGATTCTTCAACTTGGCACAAATAAAATAGTAAGTGCAGCTCTTCCAAATGAAGTTTGCTAATGTGATTCAACCATGTAAACAGGGCACAAACTAAGGAAGTAATGTTAGTAAAACAGTATTAGCTTCGGGATATCCTCCTACGGATGTGAAACCAGCAAGAAGCGTTAGCTAATGTCTGCCAAAGAACTTCTCACACTTCACAATCAAGGTCAAATTAGAGTGTTATATTAGTCCTCAAAGCCCAAAAATTATCTTGTAAAAACCTACTTCTGTTGGTCACCTCCTATGCTCCAAAAATTGTTAATGGAGGTTAAAATGTTTTGTTTTGAACAAACCAAATGGCATCCTGGTACTTTTTCTCACCGGTCACACCAATAACGGAGGTATGTCACACATCGTAAACGAGCCCACTTCGCACACAGTTCTCACAGAGGTTAGTGCAATAACATTCCACTTTTGCTCAATTGGTTATGGCACTGAGGTATGATAATCCCATTGTTTTTTGGGGGGGGGGATAATGCTTTGATTCGTTCAAGCCTCTCATGATTATTTTTAATTGGCTAGAGTTATTGATTTTTCATCTATATTTTGACCAAAAATGACAGGCAATCTACTTTTAAAAAGACCATATTAGGTCCTGTTTACAAGCTGGGACATCACACATACAAAAACAACAACATGACTGCATAGAGCCTCTGCCGTGTCAATCATCCCCAACGCATCTGACTACCACACATAAGGGAGATCGCCCCACTAGGGTTCCTGTATTCCCATAAGAAAGGTATAAACCAAATTATCTTGACCAGGACCAAACCATTTCTGACCTTAACGTGTCTACAAGTTTCAGACTTGACCTCTGGTCACCTCAGATGGCATAGAGACCCCAGAAAACATATGGGTTTTATGTACTCATCATAGGGAACTTACATACCAAGTATGAGCTTCATCTATCCAGATTGGGTGATTTATCATGTTTACAAACTAAATTTGGCCAAATATTGATTGTCACAAAATGTTTGAAGAAAAGTGGACCCAGAAATCTACACCAACAATGGGGTTCTGTACTCCCCAATGGAAAAGTGTTCACCAATTTCAAACTTGATCGGACCAACCATTCTGGACTTATAATCCGTTGACAGGTTTTCAGGACTTGACCCATGGGAGACCTCGATCTGACCCAAAAGAATTGGGTTCATGTACTCATCATGGGGAACAGACATACCAAGTATGAGCTTCATCCATTCAAGTGGGGTTCGAGTTACTGTTATTCATGTTTACTGTGTGTGTTTACACACACACTGTCATGACGGCATAGAACTAAACTGGCTGGACTTCGTTCAAATATTGGGATGTCTCAAACTCTAGTTTGCTGTATGTATTCATAGAAAATGCGGATCATCATCAACTACTGGAAAAAATAGCACACTGATAGGGATAATCCAGTTAATCATGCCTTCCCAACAAGGACATGCAGAAAGGGTAATGTAACCTCCACATGGCCTAGTAATGTCCCAGACAAGGTAAAAACTCACCAGGTAGAGTAGCGGTCTGTTCAGTGCCTTCCCAACAAGCAGTATAAAGGTCATCCTCCTCGTCATTCACTTCTACTTTGATAGTTACAAAACCATAGGTCCAGTCTCTGTAATACCAGCAACATTTAGAGATATTCTTTCATTCGTAATACTTCATGGAAATTGGGAGGGGTCTACCTGATGTTCCCAGGGTTAATGTCCAATTTTCATGTAATTTGAATGCTGGCATGAAACGATGTTCCTTGCCTCCCATGGTTCATATTCCCAGGGGTATTTTTCCACAGGGTTCAGTGTTCCCACGGTTCAATGTTCCGAGGGTTAGGGTTGGGGAACATTGATTGAACCTTGGGGACATTGAACCCCTGGAACACCATAGACATGGCCCAAAATTGTATGACTAGGAGAGGTTTAGGGTTTTTTTTCAAACAAATTTGATAACATACTCACACATTAGATTATTATATCCCTACTTCCCAGATATCATGGTTTTGCTTGGTGTAAACGCCACATCCGCACCTACAGCCGGAAGATTTTTGTGTTAGCCGCAAGGTCTTAATGCTTTGAACATCGATTGCTCTAAAAACTGGGCACAATGTCTCTCTAGGTAAATCTGGATGAGTTCACAAGTGGGCTACATGCCATGACTGCTGCCTCTTTTTGCAAAGTGGTATGCAAAAACAGGGTGTGGAGTTTGGATGGTCTTTCGAAAACATGGCAATGGTTTCAAGTCAACCAGAGGTCAAATGTGCGGAAGAAATGAAAATTGTTTGATTAACACGAAACACTTGTAGGTGGAGACTTTAGTTGATCAAAAACACATGGCAATGATTCAAGGTCACCCGAGGTAAAAATTTCGCCAATGTTGCAATTTTCCAAAATCGGCCCATTTCAACAAAACTGGTGATGTAGCCTCCAGTTGGTTCAAAATACATAAAGGTCACTCCATTGAATACCTCCCCTCCATAATATCATTATCGCCCTCCATTGTTTGAAAGTGGAGATATACAGTGGACGGTTTCCCACAAGGGGGGGGAAATGTCTAGTTTTTTTCATGAGATGAGGGGGAGGAATGAGGGGGAGGCAAATCCACCCCACCACACTCTGGAATGGATCCAGGGTTTCTGCAGATTCTGGGCATTCAATTCCATGACTTTCTCATGACCAAATAAAGATTTATAGACCTTCTCTATGACATTCTCGCACAGAATTCTCAACTGACAGTCAAGAAAGAGCCAAAGCAAAAACTTTAAACAGCTGTGAGAAAATTACAACATCACTTCATGAAATATTCCAAACTTTTCCCATGACTCAACAACTTTCCAGTGAATTCAATTTCAAAAACTACCCAGGCCCCCTGGATTTTTTATTTGATTAATTTATGTACTTTTCAAGTTGTCATGACTGCGGGGAAACTCTGATGATCCTAATGATGTGATCAGTACTACATATTGACAATTAGCCCAAAGAACATATCATACCCTGTAGAGAATCATCAGAGACTATCCAGCCATCTTCTTCCTTTATAACATTCTCCATGGAGTTCCCCCACTAGAGAGAAAGAAGAAAAAATATCAAAATGTTGAGGATAAAATATCACCTGACGTGTATGGTCCACAGTGATTGTTTGGCCTTCTTGATTGGTATAAAGTCAACCCTTGCAGGTCGAGAACGTGGCCCAAAACAAAACTACTACTGGAGACCCCTCTATATGAAGGGGCAATTTATTTGTTCATTTGTACTAGACCGATAAAGGCTGAAGAGCCGTAAGGCGTCTTTGGGACTATTGTTCTATAAAGTTCTTGTACTAGCTAGGGTTACAAACAGGCTAGACTGTGATCTATGCATCTGTGTATTTAATCTGAGCTTTCGTAGTGTCAAGTAGGGTGCACCGACTCAGTCAAATAAAGTTTTGTAGCAGAACAGTGAAGTGCGGTAAAAAAAAAAAAAACAAGACCCACAATGGTGCTGTAGCTCAAAAAACTACCGAATGAACCAGACCAATTACAAATATGTGGGGATATGTTCATGATCATGAAGCCAAGGAGGACAGTTTCAAACATTAGCCTATTGTGCCCCGTAACAAACCTGACCTTGATCTTCTAGGGCCAAAGGATGTCTTAGCAGTCAATAAACGTTTGAGCTAAAAAGGTTAAGGACCCAAGGGTGATGGATATCACATTAACAGGAACATCTCACATAAACAAAGGGGACCCTAGGGCCAAAGTGGGCCAATGGGCCCAAAATCCTGAACAACCCCGTGGCCTTTGAAGAAAATAAAATTAAGCTTGTGGAGGGGACCGCGGATGCATTTCAAGTACTATTGTGTGAAATTTAAATAGGCCATCAGGCCCCAAGTGCGGGAATGGATCAAAAATGCTGAAAACACGAAGGACGACGTTAGACAACATTATGACGGAAGTAGTATGTGCACCAAACTTTAAGAAGGAGAAGCATTTTGCATAATTTCAATGATGGGCCCTGGACCCACAATGGGGACTTGGGTCCCAACCCTGGGCACCCAGAAGGCATGGCTATTAGACCATCATGATGATGAACCAGATGGTGTTATTAGCTTTGTGGGGGATACAAAATTTGCAGTATTTCATATATCATGGGCCCGAGGGGCCAAAATTCTGAACAACACCAGTGGCCAAGGACCAATACATGTAACTTTGAAGCAAATTCAATGAAGCTTGTGGGGAGGAGATGCATTTCAAGCACCATGTGTGAAATATATCTAAAATGGGCCTAGGGCCCAAGTCAGGACCTGAACCAAAAAATCCTGAAACATGCAAAGTGGGACTGGACCAAAAATTCAGAAACACCCGAAGGTATGGCTATTAGACATCATTATGACTGAACATCAGCACTGTGCACCAATTAGGAGGAGATACATTTGAAAATTTACAATACATGGCGTTATATTAACCTTTAAGGGGTTTTGACCTTGAACTTCACAAAGACTATGGTCCAGGGGCCAATAAACATTGTGTCCAGTTTAATCGAACCATGGAGAATGACTGATGGGAGCCAAAAAGGCAATTGTGACCACATGGATAGATAGATAGATAGTAGATGTGGACATGTAGGTCAAATAGCTCAACCAGCTAGCTGGTTTGAGCTAATAATGCTAAAAAAAATGGAGGGGTATTAGCCTTGTGGGTTGAATTGATTTGAATTCTATGGTGCGGGAAAAGGAGAAGTCTCACTCGAGACACCTGGTTGTATTGATCGGTAACGCGACTTTTGTTTTCGACAGTGCTCAGATGATATCGAGGCAGGGGTATAGCCAACCCAGACTGCTATCGGGGACTGCAATATTACTCCCACCAGGAGGAGACGACAGTGAACTCCAGGATTCGACACTTCATCCAATCGAAACCTGGAAAAGTGGAAGATTCAATTTCACATTGACTGCTCAAATCCAAACCAAGAGACTTATTGCAAATACCCCGAAACAGAACCCCGGAACACCAAGGAGGTCAGTCCACGCGCAATACTATTGCGTGGCCAAAGAAGTCCCTGATACCACAATGCCATAAACTTGCCCATTGAACCGACTGGGCCACCACAAAGGAGTTCCGCAAGTGCTTCAAACTCCACTTTTACCACTGGGCTTATTATAGAATCTATTCTTGAGCTTTCAGCAACATTATGTACGATTATACTCAAGCCATCTTGTGCCAGTTTAGTTAGCAATGCTAGTTGTGATGAGCAGTGTGGACTGGGTCTCTGACCACAGTAGTGTAGGCAGATTATGGATCCACCCAACCCCCCCCCCGGAGAAGAGATCGAAGGGGGGGGGGGGCTCTCCTTTGAATTTTTTGTTTAAATTCGAGAATCAGAGGTAACTACACAATTTAGTTTGTTTCTACCCATGAATTCATTACTTTATAGGTCAATCGTTCTTGAAGAAAAGAACTTCAAACTATGAAGCGCCATTGTCTAACCCTGGATTTCTGTATGGGTCTATAATTTTTGGGTTAAAGCTCTAAAAAGTCTATTAGTCTATTGGTTCAGTCATATTTCCAGTTCTATTGTGTCTAATTGATCTGAAAACTGATGTTCAAGTTAAAAGTCCAGAGATGAACTAGATGGATACCAGCCGACGATTTTTTTCCCCCAATTCATCTATCACATGGAGGGATGATTCAATTCTGGGTACTTCTTGCCCAGGTCATTTTAATATGAACCTACAGGTGTGATACAGATAATAGCCAATTCCGCTGGTGGGCAGACATTGTGGAGTGAAGGAACGTTTTTATCAACCAGTTGCGCTGCAACGATCGCGCTCACAGTTGTGCTGTTACAGGCAGCTTTGCAAAAATTTGCAGCCAAAGGCTCACAAGATGTGTACGGGGAACCAGTTTATTTGAAAAAGCCAGCTCTCCAAATTTTGATATTGTAATTGATTGTAGATTCACCAAAACAGAACGGGGTTTGGGAATCTGTGAATTATGAAATTTCTGAATTTAAAAAATTGCGAAAAATCAGGGTTGAAAAGATAAAATCAGTCTTCGATCATGTGTGGGGAAAAATAGTCACATTAAGATTGTTCATGGATTAATTCTAAAGTACGCAGATACAATAATTGAATAATAGTTGACCCCTGTAAGCCAGAGTCCACAGGTCATATAGGGGATTAAACTAGCCGGACACATGCGAAATGCAATTTTACTTGAATAACAAGAAGGTTATGATTTCTCTCACAAATAATGTACGAACGTTAACAATATCGCGCACTCGAACAGTTCTTCTTTCCCAGGAATTAAGGCCCCCCAAGCCTCATGCCGACCAGAAAATCTTTACTGATATTTATGGAAGCGCTAATCACAGTGGGGATGGAAGCCAAATATTAACTAAAGTGAATAATTCTTGTACCTCAATTTTAATTTTGGGGGGCCAAAAATTCTTTTTAATGTAATGAACGTGGTGCTTGTTAGCACTAAGCCTGTGCAGTGTAGTCACAATCTTAAAAAAATTCAACCTTTCGGTACTTCAGCGAGTTGTACTGCCCTGAATTTTTATGAAACAATATTTAGAAAACTTTAGGGATCTTTTCCCAATATATTATCAGAAATATTTATCAATCATCACAATATCCCAGTAAATTCAGGGGCAATGTCGACTAATTATCAATTCAGTTGCTCAAGTACAAATAACAATTTATGCATCGCTGATCGAAGACCAGGATGGCCAAACTTTCTTGCAATAGTTCATTCCATCTCATTATTGGTTTCTTACGGTTTGTTGAACCTACTTATACCAGTACTCTGCAATTCTACAAAAGGGGACCGAGCCACACGTGAAAGGAAGGTCTTTAAACAGAGTAGGAGTCCTGGACACTCCTTGTAATAAGAGCAACCCAAAAACACCACAACCAGATTGAGCACCACCAAATACTACCATATTCCGGCCGCCACACCGCCGACACCGCGGGCCACGGGTGGGGGCCGCCCCGGCGGGGGGCTGTCGGCCAAAAAGGTGAAGAGGAAGGAAAAGAAGAGGAGGAAAAAGAGAAAGAGAAATAAGAAGAGGAAAGAGGAGAGGAGGAAATAAGGAAGAGGGGAAGAATCCGAAACGGGGACCCAAAAAAGGGAGGAAAAGCGAAGTAAGGGTCTGTGAAGGGGAAGACAGGAATGGAGAGTGTGAATGGAAAAAAAAACGGAAGACAGACTTTATTATCAGCTACGTGGGGATTCGCTGGCTCTTCCTCTTAATTGCACACTTCAAGCAATCGGCAAGAGAATGGCATGGCCCGGCAACAAATTTAAATAATGTGACGGGCCCGTCGCCATCTGTGTAATGGGCGAGTGACAAGTCTGTCGGCAATTCGGCAAAGGGGACCCCCAATTAAAGGCGTTAGTGTTTGACATTTCATATTTCGTGAGTTTTGACCGTTTCTTCGACACGGTTTTGATTTCTCGGTACCTATAACCAACAATAAAAACAGTCCGTTTTAAGGCAGGGAAACAGGCCGAATCATGCGAGCGTACATAGCTTGAGGTCAAGGCAAGAGAATAGGGAAAGCCCACCCCCCCTTCCCCCCTTTTTTCTCAGACAGAGGAACAATTCGAGACAGGAAACTATCGAAATAAGTTGACAATCTGGGTATCTAGACTAAGATATATCTAATGCAAACTGGAACAGACCCACCTTGTCTCCGATGAACAATTTGTACTCAATGGCCGCGAAATTTGCATCAATCTGTCCCATTGAAGCACGCAGTGTGATTGACAGTTCACTTTTATTTATCAGCTGCAGTAAAGATCGGGCCATCACCGGGCCCAAGAGTAGGATTCGGGCATAATTTTTAGGCGTGGCAACTTAAAAGGGTCCCGCGTACATGCGTCGAGGGGGGTCAAGTAATTACTGAAACGCCCATGTTACTGAAAATATTGCCCCACACCAGGATTTGAATCTGATGATGTTTCAATATTCAAAATTTCCAGAGGGGTACCCCCTCCCCCATATCACCGTCACCATTGACAGAGCCCCCTGTTGCAAAACAAAGGAATTTCCATACACCCCCTCCCCCCTGGCACCAAATCATCAAACCCACTCGCTACCCCCCTGTACATATACTTGTAAAACTGAAAAGAGAGAAAGGGGTGAATTGAAAAAGGGAGGGAGAGTCTCCTGTAATTAATTATTATAACTGATAGGATATAGAAGTATGGAGTTACATATTGATCCACAACGCTTCAAAAGTTTAAGTCTGAACCGGAGGCCTAAATGCTGAAAAATCGTTACGTTCCACGGGTGTTGTACTGTTAAATCCAGGGTACAGTGTAACTTAAGCAGTACCGCTAGGCAATATGCTGCACCAACTGAGTTTCAGCAGCACTTTCACTTCCAGAGAAAGACATTCAGCCAAATGTACGAACTTTTCAGATGGATCTTATGAGAAAATAATACCATACCATATTTACCCGTAGGCTGGAAAGAAAATTGCTCTCACAAAACGTCGGGAGTCAGATTCCGGATGAAGATTCGAGCGGAGAGCGAGCGAAAGCGAGCGGTGAGTGTAGTATTTTATTTCCCACCCATATTCCGTAAATTTTTCATTTCAGTGGGCTACATGTTTATATTATTTATGCCGCGGGCATTGGTTCTTTTCAATCCAGTTACAGTCCTTTTTAACATTTTTTAATAGTCAAGGGCCGAAATAGATGGAGTTCATCGTTAGAGATGGAAAAATTTTAGTGTTATTTGTTGTTGGTGTACTTCACTCGAGATGGAAATATAACAGCTCCATGATGGAAAAGCGCCAAACCAAAAAACAAGAGCACCAAAGATGCCGCAGCGCCAGAGCTCAGGGAAAGTCGTATAAGCCAGTTCGTGGTTGTAGTGCGTATGCTCACCACGGAACCAGTTTGGGGAATAGACGAGAATCTCCCCATAGCGATGTCGTGCGGCTTAGTTTTAATCTCTCACCGTCATGAAAAACGCACATAATTGATCCCTGTTTTCGGATGTAGCGTTGAGAAGTATGGGGGGGGGGGCGGGGGGGGGGGGGGGGGCGGGGGGGTCCGTAAATGTTTGTGTTGGCAGGATTTGTAAATTTCAGCAGGAAAGTTTCGGAAAGATCGTTCCCGCAATGTACGGTCACACGCTCGAACTGCCACCATCCCTCATGGCCATTGACACCATATCATTATCATCTCATTACACTATAAGATCCGAAACTGTCTTATTTGTGGAGTGCTCCAACCGTAAGAACGGTTATTACCAGATAGAGTGAACCGTACGTGCTTCCTCTACAGTTGTTCGGAGCGATGTTAGTAACCTCAGTAGGTATTGTCCGTTTATACCTGGATTTATGAGGGAAGCTCTAGTCACCGTACCTCTCGGGCTAAGCCAAGATGGGGATATGATTGTAGTCTAGACTGGGAGACCCCCAATCCAACCGGGTTTATACTTTTTATATGGGTGAGTGAACACAGGGACAAGCTTTGGTCATAAGACTGTACTGTGTATGAGACTGTACTGATTGAGCAGGATGAGCATGTGCGGAGTTTGGTCACTTTCTATGTGAATTGGGCCCAGGACTGTGACAACAGTCAAATTACAGTTGCAAAACCGACAGGTAACCGCAGTAGATAGGGGTGGGATATGGACACTTCCGGTTTTGCGGCCGGTACATTGTTCCGGCTGATAATTATATCCCCACTTCGGGGATTTAGGGTTTTGGCTTCGCCAGTCTCCGCCGCCGCCGCCGCGTCCGCTCCGGCGTCCGTGTCCGCCGTCCCGCGTCGCCGCGGCCGTTCGTTTCTGTTAGCGCAATCACTCTCCAACACTTTGTCCGCCGTTTGAGCCGAAACTGGAACATTCTCGCCTTAGTGAAATCTCGGATGAGGTTCGAAGTGGGCGTCGCCCACATGACACGGGTCCGATCATTTGCATAAGTTCCACGATGGCAGATTGTCCCGTGAGCACAATAACTCTTTAAACGCTTTTATCCGTTGATCTGAAAATTGTACACTTGTCGCCCTAGTGCAAATTCCGGAGGTTCGGAAGGCATCGCTGCAATGCTGGGGGCCGCGAACTTGCATACTTTTCGCGAAATTCCAAGGTCGTCGGATTTGAACGAAATTCGGTGGGTAGGGACTAGAGTGATCCCGAAATGTGGAGGGCATTTCAAGGTCATAAGATCCAAATTTGTTGATGGAATTTATGCGAGTTCCAAAACTTGTCAGTTTGAACGAAACTGGTGGGAAGAACTATGTTGAATCTGAAAAATGTGGGGGAGGTCATATTCAAGGTCATCGGAGGTCAAAACTGCATAAAGATATGGATGTTCCAAACTTTGTCAGATTGAACGGAACTTGGTTCGATGGGGGCTACATTTGTTCCTCACAAAGTGAGAAGTCATTTCAAAGCCCTCATGTGTCAAATTCGCATAACAGGCATATCAACACCCATGGATTACAACAACAACTTGGTGGATGAAGTGTGTCTGGTTTCTGACCAAAAATGGGGGTATGTACGGGGTTTCAGCTACTTCTTCAAAATGATTGCTCAAAAGTGGGATATACACGTGGGCGGTTTACCCACTACACATGTCTAGTTTCAATTGCTTCCTGTACAGGTGTTTCCGGTCTGTTTACTTTTATCCTACAATTGAACGAGACTTATATAAGTCGAAGTTTTGGTTTGAATCTACAACCACTACCCAACGAGGGATACATCCAAGCTAAAATTGTTTAAAAACTCCTGCAGGTTGCAGCACACCACCAGACATGTAGTTACCATAACTCACTGCTCAATCCCGCCCGTCAAAACTTCCTGCAAAACTTGCTGTAAAACTTGATATTCTTTTCCCCAGCTAACTGATTTAAAAATGCACATACATCGTAGCATGACAACTATTCTAAACCAACTCTCGAGGGCCACGGAGGAACACACGTCTATACTTCCGATCACTCCGCGATCCAAAGCAAACTGAGGCTGACCCAGCGATGCATCGCATGTATGCCCGCAGTGCCGTGTGATGTAGAAGTCGGAATTGGCTATTTCCTGGAAGTTGGTCGGATTTATCTGGATACATCCTGAAAAAAAAGTGATGCGTGTTATGAGGTACATGCTTCCTGGTTTGGTCAGTTTGGTGTAGGATGCTGCGTCCATCAGTTAACTCGTATTTCTGGATGTGGTCAGTTTAGTGCAGGATGTTGCGTATTCAGGTTGAATGGTTTTTTTTTTTCCGAATGTGGTCACTTTGGTGCAGGACGCGGGGTTGACATCCTGAAAAAGGAGTGTAGGTGTTATCAGCGGATGTAGGAATTAGATGGTGTTTCTTGTCGGTATGTTAACGTGCATAAATTCCAATAAAAGTCCTCATTCCAATGACAACGGGTTTGAAGGGCCTGATGGCTTTTGCGAGTACCTCCTGCAAGTACTGATCATTCATGGAGCATAGGCCCCCAGGAATACAAGAAGATTCATCAAATCCTTCTCTGAAAAATGACGAGAAGTCATAAATAATGAACGACGAGTGGCCAGAAGTACGTTCAAATGGTCCGCGAAACTCACGTGGAGTGTGTGCGAATCGAGCTGAGAGTCTAAAGAGCGACTGCGCTACATGGAAAATACGCTAAGTGAAACGAGAGCAAGGAACCATTTGAAAAGAGTTGTTCTAAGATCATCGAGGACGAGTTGCGAGCTTTCGCAAGCGGATGACGATTGGAGGAGAAGCAGGACAGAGAGGAGCGCGGTCCGTGGTCCCAAGACCTCGAGTCATTCAAATCCACGCCCCGTAATAAAGCATAATGATCGTGCAACCATGATGACCAATTGAATACATGTGTCAGAGATATCAAGTCTTAGTCAATTTCTAACAACTACAATATAACGTGAATGCGACAAAACGAAATAATCCACATATAGTCTTCGTTTCATGGTTGTAACACTGACACATCTGGGGACATATAAGTAACACTTCTATTAACCAGGTGGCACAGGAAGAAATCTGGGCATTTTTGCGAGATAAGTTGAGGCCTGGATGCTCATGTAAATAATTAGTCGGGGAGCATACTCTGCATTTCGCATAGGGGGGAATAAAAGTATGGGATATCTTGATAGGCAAACAACAAGGGCGGATCCAGGAGCTGCTATCAGGGGGACTGGGGGCGACCATGGCCGTATGGCTAATTCTCTGGTGGTGATTTAGGGGAAGGGGTTAAGGGGAGGGGGTGTCCGGGGGTCCCATCCCCTTGGCATAAAGCATTTATGGCCCGGAAGCAAAATGGTGCAATGATGTGTATTTACTCTGTTAAATTCCCGAGATGGGAACTTCAATGTCAAATTTCAATACGACCTTTCACTTACAGGTATATCTCAGTGTCCGTACGATCTCGATGCCGCATGTCAGGGAATATAAATACGGCTTTTCAGCTTCAGAGCCCAGAGCTTCAATCTCACAAAGAAACTCAGAGATGCGCGGTATAGCAAGAAGCCCTGGAAATCCAAGGGATTGCATGAATTTGGCATTCCCTCGGTCGTAATTTATAACCATTTGAACCAGGACGTATTAATTTTTGAAGAAGTACATATAGGCCGTCTACAATGGATCAGCGAGTAAAATTTCTGTAAATTTTCGGCAAAATGCTATCGAGGGAGCTGTGTTTAAGTTCTTCAATGGAAATGCAATAAATTCATTTGATTTGATGCGTTCATAGAAAACGGATGAAAAATATCCATGACGAGCGGATTATGTAACCCACCACGCGCGAAGCGCGAGGGCCAATTATGCACACTTTGGGCTAAAATTTGTGATGCGTCTGGAGTACGATGACTAAAATGAAATACATTTGGATGAATGTATGCATAAAACTTGACAGTTGTTTTCAGTGTTGCTTTCATAAGAAATACAATATAATACATATACTATATAATATATATATATATATATATATAGTATATTAACTATATAGATATATATATATATAGATATATAATATATAGATATATAGATATTATATATATATAGATATTATATTATATAGATATAATTTGTCATATATATATATAAATATATAAAATGATATATAAATAAAGCGGTAGCAAAAGGACTGAAGACCACAGTCCCCAATGGGCCTTCCCCTGTCGGACAAAGAACTGTCTTAACTGGTCAAGGGGCATCTCAAACAAGCTTCGCTGCAATAGCTATCCAATCGCAATGCCGCCAAAGTCATCCGATATCACCCAGGGCAAATCAAGTCACAACCAGGGAAGCTGCAAAACAGGGCACATCCAAGCAGGAGTTTCAAAATCAATTCTGGCATTCCCGAAGGAACTGTACAAAACCAGTATTGCTCCTCTCTCGGCAAACAGGACAAGTTGTACGAGAAACAACATCATACCAAATCTAGTGATGGGCCACCAATCAAATTGTTTCGGCCCAAAACCAGAGCCGGTCCAGGCACTTTCATCTGCAAAATGTGGTAAAAGGGCTGACGAAAACTCTTGCTGTTGTTACCCTCTCCTGCGAGTAGCTGACGCGAAGAGAAGAAACCAAAATTCTGTCGAAAGGTGGGAATTTCTCGCCCTAAGCCATAGACGTATTGACGCACCAAAAACTGTCCCTGGATCTTGAAGAGTTCTTCCGACGCCTAGACTACGCGAATCTTTGCCGCGACTGAAGATGGCAACAGAGTACCTCCCTGTGAGGACATATCAAAATTCAGCAAAAAAAGCACTTGGACCCACAAAAGGGCATTCCCACATTGGAAGCCTACATTTCGCAATCGAAGAAGATGTCAAAAACACACCCCGCCCACGAATCAGGGATAACCCAGCCAAAATGAGAGACAACCCATTGGCCTTCTGAAACATCCGTAACGATCAGAAGTCCATAAAGCGGCTGACAAAGGCTCTGACGTGGTGGCTATGAGCACCGTATTCTACGAATCGGAAGCAACGTCTTGGGCAACCCCGTACATGATCAGCCACGTGACTCCGACCACCACCCGCAAATGCGCCCAGATTGAAAACAACCATAGAGAAAATGATCAAGGGCTCCATAGCCCAAGTCGGCCCCACCTCCTTCAATCGAACCAAGCAGAAGGTTTACTCGCCCAAAATTACCAAGGAGGGCAACCCTGGCAGACCACATTTCTGGCAACGGCACTGCTACGAGAAACATTTCCAATTTGCGTGGACGCATGATTCAGCCCTCGTCCGTCCTTTTTCACCCCCCCCCCGTCTCACGCGAGGAACCAGCAGACTTCATCAATAAATCGGAAAAGATCACAGATCTCCCCCCTGGCACATTGCTGGCAAACCTGGAAGTTTTTTCTTGTATACCAATATCCTCAAACGGAAGGTATAAAAGCCTGTAATTAGATCTCCAAGACCAATTCCCGCCAGACCACCATACCAAAGCCGATCTTGGGAAACTTAATGCACTCATACTATTGCAAACAATTTGTGTTGGTGCTCAACATGACCTGCAGGGTCCACGGCACGAGAATGGGCACTAAAAATGGCTCCTACGGTTCGCCAACCTCTTCATGGGAAACTTGAAGAGAAATTCCTCTCCTGGACAGGCCCTGTGGACACCTGTTTATATTGATGACATCTTTCATGATAGGACCACGGGGAAGAAAAAACACCCGTGCATCGAACAAATATAAGCATTCACCCATTCATCAAATTCACTGCAGGGATTTTCAAAGACAAAGTCCCACGTCCTGACACCACTGTGACCGTTGGACAACGGGGTAACATCCCAAACAGATTGTGCACAAAACAAACGGACAAGCACAACTTCTACTCCTAGCAGTGTCACCCACCCAATGCCGAAGAACATCCTAGTCAAGCTTTCGTCTGAAACGCATTTGACTCCTATGATGCTGATTCGAGTCCCGTCCAACGCACTTTCAAAAAACATCTCCAAAAAAAGCAGTATTTCCGGAGTTCCATTGAAGAGGCCATTGAAAAAGCTAGAAAGACTCCGCGAATTGAAAAACTCTGAGTAACAAAATCTCGTCAATCCAACTCCAGGAGTAACCTACTGTCTGTGGAAGACATCCGGCCTCACACCATTAGCCACTCTCATTCATGCATAAGCATTTTGCCCCCTTCACAAAGTCAGGAAACGCCTCAAATCCGTGTTCCCGGAACCCCCGGTCGGTGCCTACAGAGACTAGGAATCTGACGTGACATTATAGTCAACGCCAAATTTTGGAAGCAAGCCGAGCCGCAAACAAAAACACCGGCGACAGCCGACCCTGCCCATCCAACTGCTAAAAGCGCAAATGTCGAGTCGACACAAACTTGTTCAAAAGTTTCCAGACATCCCGACATATTTCCGAATTCAAAGGATATGGAATGGTCTCGAATAAACCTGTCTACTATTACTTTAACCTCTGCGGAGCTCAGTACATCGGGGAAACAAAAAAAACACCTGTGGGAGCGAATGACCCAACAACGGTCAGCCATCAAGACCCAACAAATTGAGCAGCGTTTGATAAGGCATTTAACCTGGTCAGTCACTCCATTGAAAAAACATGAGAGGTGGCATCGACAGACGTAGCATACGTTAGCATTGTTGTTGTACAGTTTATGCCTCTTGTCTAGATATATATACACTTGTTGTGTAATGCGCTATATGAGAATATTTATCGTTAAATTATTATTATTATCATCATTATTTTCAGAGTGTCTCCATACATAATTGTTTGCACCACACACGGAAGATAACTTGCATTGGACCCTCCCCGAACTTGCAACTGGTGGTGCACCCGAGTTGCGCGGAATACTCTCTAGAATACACTCACACGACTAAGCGGGTTGGCATGGAGGTGTTGCAAGGATGCACCCACTTATAATGGACCATCAGGTAGACAGTGGGACTCTTGCATGTTTCAGCGGACAATCCCGACACCCATTCTTCCACTGACCCGATAGGCACTAATGAAATATCGGTTACGAGGCTCGGAATTGTATGTGGAATCCGTCTAATGTCGTCGGATAGCTGCAGGGTCGATGCGGCTTCAGTTGTGCTCCCAAAACATGTCATCCCAGAAGTGCTCACTAATTTGCTTCATTCTCGGCCCTTGGGAAATCGCCAGAAAACCGTTCCTCCCTGTCTTCCGCGGGCACCTACCCCTCCATGAAACCGGCCTTCCCACAAAGTCTCTTACTTGACTACATGGGTAACCGGGAAGGCCAACCCGCGAGGATGAAACCAAAGGATAGTAGGTTTTCCAACCCTGAAGATCATGCTGATTCTAGGCGGCTCTTAAAATATGTCATTAGATATGAGGGGATTTCAATCTGAACGGGATCTAAACAACTGAATTAACTGGCCTTGTCCGCAAAGCGCGACGTTTTTACCGTTCGTCAAGGCCGCATCATCAGACGACTGATTAATGTCCATCGGCTGTAGCATTACCTCTCGTGGGACGTAGCAAGGAATTGTCTAATCTCTTCTTGATTCATTGACGAAGTAGAGGAATCTAGCAGTTCATGAAAGGGTGGGCATGTGCAGTGTGGTGGTGGGCTGTGCGTGTGTGCGTGTTTGGTGTGCGGGGTGTGTGCGGGTAGGATATGCGAGCCTGCGTGTAAACACGATAAACTCACCCCCACATGTATGGATGAGGTTCATACTGGTATGGGGTTCCCCACAGTGACTGAGAAGAATGGTCCCGATGTTTGGGGGTCAGGTGAAAAGGTATCTAAGGCGGAAAGTTTGCATGAAGCTTTCTTATGGAATGAAAATTCGATAATAGGAATTTTAGTGGACATTAGGATCAATTCCCAACTGGTACGGATGAACGCCTTATACTTGGTATATGGGATCCTAATGAGTACAGTACATGATCTTATTGCTTCAAAGTCGAAATCTTGTTAACACGGTTTAAGTTCAGAATGCATGGTCCGATCAGGGTGAGGAAATCGGTATACAGCTTATTATGGGAGGTCAGGAACCTATTGTTTTTATGTGATGGATGGGGATATGAATGACGTTTAGTTTGCATAGTTGACAAGTACGTGTTCATACAGAGATGAGTGAACACGTCAGTCTTTTTCTGGGGAATGACGTTTGTTGAGCACACCAAAAAATTGCTCAACTGCCGTTCAGTGGACCCCCTCCTCTCAAATAAACCTTTCAACAAACGGTTGCGTCCTCGCGCTACTTACTGTCTAGTATACACCCACACGGCCTACTACTGGATGCCACCGCTATAGAGGCCCATTTGGTAAACAATGTGGCTCTCACGTTTTGGCAGGACAATGCTGACGCCATATTTCCACTAACTCCAAGAGCACTTCATAAAACTTGGGTACCGCGGTCCGGGAATGTATTGCCCAATCGCGGGTGGATGCGGCTTGATGTGTCCGAGGGAGTTACAGGAATTGCACTCACAAGAGTGAGTGAGTCAGTGGCTCACTCAATTTCCTTCTGTCTATTCGTGCACTCGAGAAATCCAATAAATGTTTCCATCATTGTTCTCTCGATGGCGTAACCCCCTCCTTCCCGCTCGCCCCTCAAATATGCCTAGTTCTACACATTTTGTAAGTTGATGTCTTCCGGGAAACTGACATACCTAACAGGGAGCGAATCATTAGTCGACTCTAGGGTAGCTAGGCGTAGTGGTGGCGCCAACGTCGGAACTTGGGGGGCAACAAGGGGGCAGGCGAATGTTGGGTGGAGGGGGGAAATTCCTTGCCGATGCCGATCCAAGCCGATGCCGTAGGCATACGGCGTGGGGTCAAGGGCCCCCCCTTAGGGCCCCTCGTAGGGTCCAGGGGCAAAGCCCTGGTGGGGGTCCTGGGGGCGAAGCCCCCGGAAGCCCTGTGATTCTAGAGCTCTCGGGGGCTAGCATCCATTTAAAAATTGATGCATTTGGTGGCAGTTAGTATTCAAAAAATTACAATAAACGAGACCTCACCGGGTATATTGATATCTCAGTCAATGTGTCCAGATCAATGTTAGTGTCTCTCTCCTCATGAAATTGTGTATAATTTCTGTATCCTAGCGATATTGTTGTGACTTCCGAGAGATGTTACAACGAATAATAGGGGCCTATTACTAACTTATCTACTCCAGTAAACACCCACAGTGCCGTATACGCAGGCCCGGCGCGGCAGGAGGTTCGGAAATATAGGGTCAGTGAAACAGGGGGTCATTTGTTTAATAAGCATATAGTTTGTTTATAGCTATGAGTCATAACACGGTTGCAGGCTTGCAGCACAGTGGACCGCGTAGACAGACCCAGTGCTGCCACTCAATTTTCAACCATTTTCACCAAACTTCGCGAGATCCCTCCAAGTGTTAGAAGTATGAAAAGAAATGCGGAATTCCATTGGATCTCGGTACCCCTTAACACCTGATATGTCCTCAAAAAGTTGAAATAATAACATACATTTTTGTCCTGACCCTCGTGAACTTTGCCCCCAAACAATAGTAGGTTTCTCTCTCTAATAGTCACGCTCAAAATTGGTGGGGGGGGGGGGTCAAACTGGGGGGGGGAAGACTAAGTTTGGGGGCCACCACTGGCTAGGCGCATATTACGGGCACAGCTGCGGGTGGTTCTGATAAGCCGGAAATAGTAAATTCAGATGTGATGACCTCCCACAGGCTCCCAGTATGATGTCAGAGTACCAGTGGAGGGCTCGTCAGTGTCTTTTCTACGTTTCGACAATAGTAGCTCCTCATAGAAGTTCGATCGTCGTATGAAATCGACGATATCGCGAATGAATAAGAGGGCGTTCGAGCAACCCATGGGGAAAGGTTAGGCGCACACTACAGAAAACATCGAGGTGAATGTTCACGCAACTATGGTCCGTGTTACTAGAGCAAAGAGGGTACTGATAAGAATAACAAAAATCCTTCCCACAATGCAGTGCAAAATAGTATTTGCAATAAGGTCTATGGGGAGCCTATTCCCATCGGCCCTTCTCATCGCCATTCTCGCGGAGAAGGAATACCCACATACCTTGCGCTACCTATTCGTGAAGTTTAGACCGCGCCTGGCGGCATCTGCCTTTGGCGATACAACTATATTGCGCGTTTTGTATCCGCGAAATTTATTACTTAAACGCCTCGTGTTATGCTATCCACCCGAAGGTGCTTCCGCTGAATATAAGGAAATCCTTAGTCGGAAATTGTAGAGGCTCCAAGTTTCAGGGTGTGGAAGGACACTGACCACCCCCTACTCTTTGCGAAGAGCTGCCCGAGTAACTAGGACTAGGGGTGAGAATTCCTGCTCCCGAGGTCGCCATTTAACGTCCCCATACGACAGACGAGAGGAAGCTTTTCTCGTGCAGATACTTTCCGGGGTAACTGTGATGACACTGGGGTTGAACCAGGACCGCAGGCATAGCAGGCGGGTACACTCTACCATTCCTGTCTCCGAGAATGTGCCTGTGTGAAGTTCCTTGGGAGGAGGGCGCTATTGCCACTTGTTGCCACTGTTGCATTTTATTTTGCAGTAGAAGAGATATTGCAGTCGATTTAGGAACGTGCCGCAAGCCACACAAATTATCTTCGTTATTTAATATGATGAATTTACTTTTGGTGAGATAGATAGATAGATAGATAGATAGATAGATAGATAGAGAGATAGATAGATAGATAGATAGATAGATAGATAGATAGATAGATAGATGATAGGGGAAAATGAGGCGCCCCCGGGAGGCCATGATCTGTTGATGAGAAGGAAAGAGGGAACACGACGTGCTTCTGCAACGACATTCTTGTTCGGGCTACAATTTCGGCACTATAGATAAGAAGATCACAAATAGGTGGACCACGAGACCTTCTGGCACACTACTGGAATTCGATAAACACGGCGAACCCGCCATTTACAGTCCTTATACAGATTCGACGTATGATCCGCTCTCCACAAACTATATTATGTCACCAATGGCCTAGAAACTGGAGCGAGATGTGTTGACAGATAGATGGCCGGGAATAGTTGTTCTAGAAAACTGGAGCGAGGTTGTTGATAGACAAATAACTTCTGGAATGGTCTAGACTGTTGTTGTAAGTAATTCGAGGTTAGATAATTAATGGGGATTTCATATACTATAATCACAGTATGCAAACAAAAATGGAACTCGCCCTGATCAGTGGCGGACAAACGGCGGAACTCGCATGATGACTTGTAGAGCTGCTTACCGCCAGCTAAAAATATATGGCCTGATACAAACAGCTCCGCGCCTTCAAGGCACTGCATCATGTCGACAATAGAGATTCATACAGTCTACGTTGTATGAACTATGACATCAGCCCAATTAATTATATGTGAACCAGTTCAGGGAAAGGGGAGATGGGGGGGGCAAACCGGTGGATGGTTCAAGGCACAAGGGGGAAGAGGGTAAAATTTGATTGATTCAAGTGCACGGCTGGAGAGGGAGAATTTCAGTGAACCAATTACTCACACAGGAAGTACAAATTCCTGCCGGAATCAGGGCGTCGACCCGTATCCTGAAAAGTGGGGGGGGGGGGTAGTGGGACGGATAACTCCAATTTGACTATCTATCGGTTCCGTGAAAATTCTCTCTCCCCATCGAACGGCCCATAGATAGATATAATAATTTTTCAGCAGCCATTCACATTAAATACATGGAAATCGGGATGAAAATGGAGCTCTAAATACAAACCGTTGACACATCGAGACATAAAAGAACAATAGAGGCGAGTGGTGAAAACCATAATTATAGTGATATTATGGATATGAATATCGAAATATGGAACAATGGAACGTGAAAAAATGACCCAATAAATATGTTTGAAAACTCGTTGGCTTGAAAATAGTGTAAAACGGAACAATGAAATGGCCAATGAAATGATTGGGCGGCTTAAAGGCGCACGTACAACACAAAACATGGTCAAAAATGGGAACCCACAAAAACAAAGCGAAAACAAATATCGAACGCCAAATCGCATCCAGGGAATTCATAAGGAAAGAAGGTGATGTGGTACAGGCAGGCCGTGGCTGATATCTAACCAGTGATGGGAGGGGGACACAGTTGGGATAGCGTCATCCTCCATCCTCCAACCCGCCCCGGGAGATCAGGGTTCGGGTCCCGGTCGGGTCCTTAGAACTTTCCATCAAAATGGTACCTGTGCTTCCTCTCGGATTAAGTAGTGACAAGGAAAAGAGTGGGAGGCTCAGAACTGATCCCCACAGATTTGAAATCTATACATGGGCGCACATCCCGCGGAGATGGGGAGCTGATTAGACGGTTCCCGGACAACTCTCACCCGGGGCAATTCCCACCCGGACCATTTCCACCCAAACGTGACCTAACATTTTGACCCTAACCCTAAGTTCTGACCATAAAAAACATTCCGTTGAGGGGGAATTTGTCCGGGTGGCAATTGTCCCGGGAGGGAATTGTCCGTCACGGATTAATACAGCCCAGTCCTTTTTGGCGAGCTCGTATGCTTCAACCATTATCACACAGGAAAATATCTGGTTCAAAGACGCTTACACGCCTTCCTCCGCCTTTACTCTCTTCCCCCTCCCACCCCTACACTTCTTCACATGGATTTCCTCCCCGGGGCAGCCGGAGTGCTCCACTGCTGTGAAGTATGATCCTATCCGTTAGGAGATATCCGTGCTTTCATCCTGTGACGGCCGACTAGTTCCAGGGTACCACTTGGACTAAACATGAGTTGGGGGCGTCAACTTGTTTGTTTCTAGCACTTCACTCACTAGTTTCGAGTATCATTTGCACAATGATGATTGATGTGAATGATCAATTCGGAATGAGGAACTAAGTAAATCACATTCGACAACCCTGGGCTCCCAGTCTACAACCTTTCAGTCATACTCAGTCATTCTACTAGTTACTAACTACATACAATTATTATGGATTTTATGGAGCTTGTGAACGTGTTCACATTACACATATTTGAGCAGGTTGTAATAGTACTAGATTTACTGGGATAGCCTAAGTAGTCCGCCACCGACTAAAGTGAGCCTAACGTTAGGATAGGCGTATGCCGAGGATGACTGTTTATGGCCTAGCCTAGAAACCAGTAGGCCCAGGCAAGATTCTTCGACCCAACAGCCCGTAACGTAAACCCAGTTAGGCCTAGGCTAATTATCATTGATGGTAAATTAGACCAAGACTAGGGCTAGGGCCAGCCCAGCCCTCATGTCATAAGGAAACAGGTCAAGTCGCCCAGTTACCGAGTCACGCCCCAATTTGCGAGTCAGGTCGCCCCAAAGCATTTCCTTGCAGCAATTTAGCCACAGTCAACTGGCCCCACATATCAATGCACTGCAGCTTTTTTTCTCATGATTGAAATAGTAGGGCTCTACCGATAAGGCTCGGACCATCGGACTGGCCCGATATGGTACGAAACTAGAATCAGTGCGGGAAGTGCCAAGGTGTCCACTGACCCTAACCTTGTGATAATAACATGTCACTGTGTCGAATGTAAACAATGAGGAAGAACGGTACGCACTTTCGGGCACTGATGCTAAATTAAGAGCCGCCCGAAGTTTGTTACTATTGGCAAAACATCGGAATCAGTGCAATGACCAACGAATTCTTCCAATGTTTGCTAATGTCAAATTTCACACACCAATCACCCTACTCAGCATAAAATGTCAGAAATGAAGCTCTGAGGCTGCCCAGCAGGCGTGTGAAAGTAGAAAAGCTGGTACTTGTCCATCGATCGTGACGCTTCAGGATTATTTATAAATTCAATCCCCTCCGCTGTCAGTTAAAAACTCCACATCCTGAGAGTGGCTCCCAATCTGAAGATATCACGAATCTGACCAAACTGCATGACGACGTACTATTAATTCATAGGCCCCGGCATGCATAGCAAGGCTCTAGGGATCCCGTCTCAATCCTAATACATGTATAAATGATGGTAAACGCTGCCGGAATGTCCCAAATACACGCTCAGATCAGAGACAGTTGGAGTGGAGCCAAACCCCGAGCGTAACCAATCAGCTCTCTGATGGTAACATATACACACACGTGCACACGTCTCAGCTGTAAAATACTAACGTTTCCGTGGTAAACCCCAGAGCACCACAAGAGTACTAGCAGCAAGTAGGCTGTGCGGTTTTACTGGTGAACGTAAACACCCTGTGTTTTATAGCACCGAAACACTCGGTTTCAGAAACTGTTGGAACGGTGCACCGAAAATTTTGGTTGTCTGTTCACGACCTATCATGATTCACCGATTGTCATAAAAAATAACCGATGATCTGCCGAAACTGCCGATGCAACACTTCTAGACGATATATAAATAAATAATTCTAAATTTAACGAAGTTCCGCCAGGCCAGCGATTATTAACGGAGAAGATCACTGAATGATTTTCACACACCCACGCAGCACACAAATTGGGCCTAGGAGAACGTTCCGATCAGTGCAATGTTCTGTAAAGATTTGCGATAAGTTGGAAAAGGCTAACTCAGCGTGACGGACGGGACATTTGGAGCTACTTTCATTCAAAGCGTTACCCAAACTATTAAAAAGGGTGTAACGAAACAATTTACATGCTGGAAGCAAACAAATACATATAATTTCAATTAGAAACAAGAGAAATGAGGATAGGAAAAAAAAAAAAAAAAAAAACAAAAAAAAAAACGGGTGATTCAGGGGCTCCTGCCCAATTTGAAATCAGGGCTGACGGAAGGAGAAAAACCACTGAATTTCTGAAAAAAACATAAATTTGAAAAAGCTATCTGTGGTTATTCAAAGGTACTTCAAACAATTGGGCACATACTTATTGCTCTATGAACTATCACAAAATAGAATGAAACTAGAAAAGGCTTACCCTTGGGAAACAGGGGATGTCAAAATTGTGTTGGACGGGAAGTGACGGACGGGACATTTTGACACTTTTTTCATCCTACCTTAATTAGAATTGTAAACTATCAAAATTTATTATGAGGTATAAACAATGGCATAATGAAGAATCAAGTGGTTCACTACCATTAAAACATCAAAAATTGTAAAAAACTCTAATAGTTCCAATCAGGGACATGAACTGACAGACCGTGACGGACGGGATGTGACGGACGGGACGTTTCAGTTACGGTTTTCAGTTTTGTGATCATTCGGAAAAAGTGCAAAAAGTAGAAGGTACATCATTGGGCCCCACAATGGTGAACCCATTGAAGCTGGCAAACCAGAGAAAGAGTTTGAAAAACCAGGTAAGCTGTAATAAGCACCCAATTGGAAGCCAATTCATTTTTAAAATGGGGGGGGGATGATTATTTGAGGAGTTTTCCAAGGGAAGAAATGATAAGTGTTAGCAGAGAAGGTGGAGTAAAGTGATCCTGATACATTTTGTGGTACATTGTGATAGAACCTGAGAAAATTTATGACTTTTCAATCTTGAAATCATGCCCCATGTGATACCCACCCCCTTAGCTTTGGTGCTATTTTGTACCTCAATTTATGGCTATAAACTAGTCTATTTCAAGCTACACCAAGAGGGGGTGGCATAAATTAGGTCAATTATTTGAGAACATAAGCTGTAGCCTAACATATCAATGGTGTGGACATGCTCCATTGGATCTACAAATCATCTACATTGTACCAAATAAATTAGCACCTCGTATGAGTTCAAAATTGTAGGCTTTCACACTTTGAGGCAAGCATTGTACAGTACATACAATTTATGCCTATGGGCTAGGCCTATAGGACCTCATCATACACCACATTATCCCATGTACCAACAACTCGGATGTTTCGCTGATGGATAATAAGTTTGTTGTGTGACCAGGAGGGCTATGCGGAGTAGGGTTGTCGAACTATATGGGGCGGGGTGAATGCTAGGATTTGCTGAAACACTCCTGAACTGAAAAGATAGGTGTGCTTTTTTGCTTTGTGGCTGGCTTGAGACAGTTTTGACCTGTATGTGCTCAAACCTGTACTGGAAGGGTACTTCAATTGACATAAGTAGAACAGTCTGCAATAGTGTTTTGTGATATACACGTAGGATTGCGTAAAGAGTGAAACAGGACACACTGAATAATTTGTGACGGACGGGACAAAAGTGAGGACAGGACAATTGTGACGGAGGACACAACGTTTGTGTTGGAATATTCTTGTCACTCAATATCAGACAAACAATTTTTTATTTTGCTGTCTGTAGGTGGGTAGATAATAGACAGATAATGAATAAGGCTTAGGGCCAAAATATCCTGGAATTAGAAAAAAGACTAACTTTTCATGTTTTTTTTGTGACGGACGGGACATTCACAAAATAAAATTGAAAGTAGCAATTAGTCAAAATACTTCCACTGGGTAACTAATTCATTCTGGATCTAAAAGTAACCAAAGCTGGAATTACGCCATTAAAAAGTTTTTGTTTTAAATTTTTAATTGATTTTTAGAACAGTTGGAATTGAGAATTTAGTGTTATTTAGGGTATTTTTGAACCTTAAATCTTCTCAACTTTAAATTCTCATAAAAATAGATATTAATAGTGTACCAAAACCAAAGTTGATTCCTCAAAGCTGACTTGTCCATTTTGCAGAGTAATATAATTTGGTAAAATAGAAACAACTTTCAGAATTTTCCACTTTGGAAAAAGTTTCTGTGGAGTTAGCCAAAAGTGGCTAATAAGTCACTCCGAAGAGTCTACAGCTGCCCCAATGACAGATTTCAAAGTGAAAAAGTTTCCCTTTCTAACCAATTAGCCAGGTTCTTTATCATTTGTTTGAGTGTCTGTTAATCATAAATCGAAAAGAAATTGAAAAATTTTGTCACGGCCAGACCAGCACACTAACAAAAACCAGGTACGCTAACTACATTGACAAATAGATCTCTCATAATCTATTTCACTTACTCACTTACCCTATTGCACTTTGCACCCCACCCCGCGCCATTGAACATCTGGCAACTTTTTACAGAGTTCCGCCTGGCAACCCTATCGTCTTCTTCTTTTGCCAGTTGATGAAACGTTTAAGTTCATGAGCATCTTGTTCATCCCCGCGCTTCCATACCGTAGTCCGACTCTCCCTGCTTTCCTATTGAGGTCGGCCCTACCGAGCAGAGGAATCGGCCTGCCGACTCTTTCTGCCCTCCTGAGCCAGATCGAATCTCCCGAGCCGTGGGTGGGCTCACCCGTGATCCGACTCTTTAGGCCCTCCCGGGCCAGATTGGTACTCCGAAGCCTGCGGTCGCAGCCGAGCACCTACCCTTTCGACAATCGAACCAGGTCAGCTCTTCAAGGCGGTGGGTCGACCCCACGGCGGGGTTCGTGGGTCGGGTTCACACGTCAAGAGACTTACCTCTGACACGTACGAAAATTCGATCCACGGTTGGAGGCGTCAGGGTGGGTGTCCGGTGCGGTCACGGCACGGGTACTGGGTGAAAACGGAGTTCGTTCGTTAACGCACTCAACTCTTCTTCCTATGTAGTCAGCTTTTCTCTCCGGCATCGAAGGCTTTCTCATTCCGTGGATAGAGAGCCTCGCAAGTCCGTATATCTCTGAGCAGGGTTTCGCGCGGTTCCACACGTGCACTACACCGTTGCACCGAGAGCATGGAGAGTCGCCCTCCTCGTTCTCCCGAGCTACGCTTCTTCTTCAGCGAGCCGGTAATGGTCGAGCGTCTGGTGGGATTTATTAACCACACGACGTTCGTTTCATGCTGCTTCTCCAACAAAACACATTCTCGGCCTAGCCGGCATGGGGGCTGCTCTGCATCTACAACCGACCAACACCCCTGTTCGTGACGGCACGGACCCGCCTCTAGTGGCCCTGTGCTAGTCTGGTGCAGAGTGCAATATGAGGTAAGATGAGTAAGTGAAGTAGATTTCACAAAACTTACTGGTTTGTGAATCTGTGAACTACGAATACTTACCCCATATTGGACGTACCCACCCTACCGTCCCCACGTTCCGGGCCATCACGGGGCGTCCTCCTTCGTCGATCGCGGGCCTTCACCCCTCAATCCCTTGACGCCTCTGCCTAGAAAAATAAGAAGGACGATAGGGTTGCCAGCCCGGTCTACTGTAAAAAGTTGCCAGATGTTCAATGGCGCGGGTGGGGTGCAAAGTGCAATATGGGGTAAAGTATTTGTAGTTTAACTTCACAAACCAGTAAGTTTTGTGAAGACTGCGGAATATGCGAAACGTACAGTAGGTACTCCGCACTAAACAACGGTGGTATATTTGAGATGCAACACATAATAAATCGAGCAGCCAGTTGACTAGGCTGTGTTTGCTGTACTTGAGTAGTGGAGGGTGGAGTGCCAGACATCGCGATATTTTGGAGCACTCAAAATGTAATTACTCCATTGCAGCACATGCGAAAACCAGTTTCAGCGGTTAGTGAATAAGTTAGCTTTAGCGCATAAACGCTAGTAAAACAAACTAGTGATCAAATCACTCTCAATTATCAAGTTTTCTTTATGAAAAACGTTCAGCTGATAGTGGTTGATCAAATTGTTTATCAATAATTTGTTTAGAATGGCTTAACATCTGGAGGAAGTGGATGTTCACTTCTTTTTAAGAGGTTCCTCAAAAGACACAACCATACACCAGTACACTAACCCAATGAACAACCACTGGTCCACAATGTTGGTAATAGTTCCTCCGTCCCTCATCGGCTCGGATCGAACATCGGCCGATGTTGGAAAGGAAAACATCCGCCATCGGATCGGCATGAAAAAGTCATTTCGGTAGGGCCCTAGCAATTAGGCCTACTGGCCTAGGCTATATATAGGACTCGGACTGATGCGCGATCGTGGTTTTTGCGGCGCAAATTGCGCTTTTGCGAAGCATTGCGTTTTTTGGTAAATTTGGGGTCTTTAAAAAAAAAGCATGGAAAAAAAAATAACGATGTTCATTTTGGGAAACACAATCAACAATTCCGTGTTATGACTATATCAGATGAATTGCTCTGTTTCACTACACCAATTTAAATATCGTCTGCAATTCAAAACCTTCCCAATGGCCATTACAAATATTGTCGCGCACATAGCCCCGTGTCGCCTGTCGGTCCTAGGCCTATTTCTGGTCAGCTCCGTAATTCACTGATTTTGCAATCCGCTTGTCTTTTTCATGATCCGTGCCCCAAGTGAACCGAAACAGGCTTTCATGATTGTAATAATGTGCTCACGATATTGTTTAACGATGAGGTGATGTACTTAACTAATCAGATCATCACGTTCACTGTGAGTGTGATCTACAGTAGGCTATCAACAGCCAGCCTGTGTGAAGCATTCGATCGCTTATGCCGATGCCGCAACACATGTGACGTGGCAGCTCTATTACAACTTGGTTTGGCAGGTCAGTCTGTAATTTTACGGGACACTCAAAATAGGGCTAGCGCCCGGCGGTATGAAAAAGTTTGATATGTTTGGAACATCACAAAAACGTCTGTCACATGTGTAAATAAAACCATCATTACACGAGAGGGGGAAAGGTGTTGAACGTGAGCAATTTGTAGATAACTTTTGGAACCAACGTTAGTTAGCTAACTCAAATGATAGGCCAGTTCAAACGTAATGGTTTGGTATTATTTGTCTGCCTAAATCAAACACTTAATATAGTTTATTTCTTTTCAATGTTTAAGTTTATCAGATAGTTTAGCAAACAAATAGCCTGATTGGTGGCCAGTTTCGCCATGATAAATTCTTTTACACTACTATCACGTTTTTTTGTCCACGAAATCGCGCATTTGTCCCGAGCCCATAGCTATGTCTGAACCACATCAGTTGATCAATAGTTTTGAACACTTCTTCGCTGCAACAGTATAGATAAGGTTGGGTATAGTTAATATCTTGTGGTAATGTTTTTGGCACAGTTTCGCGGCATGATTACATAATTATACCGGTGTGTATTAGAGATGGGGGTTTGTGATTAATTGATTAGAGCTGGTGGTGAGGTTAGGGTCAGATCACTCATTCCGTTACGGAAGTAATCCTAAATCTTATCGTTACCAATATTAAACCGGTATCAACTCCAGAATACCCCACCATCAACACACCCACTCTCCGGTGTTGCTCATCCTCAAAACCCAAAGGCATTCGCTGGTGAGGCATATTCTCAATCGATTATCCATTGTGCAACTAAAAATCAATCAATCTTTGGTTGAGCACGCTCAGCACAGCCCTAAAAGTAGAATAACCAAAACAAAGATATCAGGATTTGGTATCGATACACTCACAATGGTGAAATATCGTGGATTTTGCGGGCTTGATTCTTGACTTCTAACCTTAGTGCCCCTATAAAATTGTTTCAATTCGTTGGCCACTCACGTGATCACTTAGATGGTGCGCCGCGTAGTTCATCAGGGTGTTCGCGCTGCTGCAGTACGGACGTACCCGCAGCTCAGCAAACCAGCATTAGTTGCAATACGGGTTATACACGCTGTGTACGCCTTAGAAAAATTGCAAGACTTTGTACACGCTGTGTACCTCTCAGAAAATCAAGTGGCAACGTGCACGAAGTGTATGTTTCGCTTTGTCACAATCTCATTTAATCCCGTTTGTGTTGCACAACTCATGAAATTCCAATCAAACTTTGATTCAAGGTTAAGTCTTGTTTAATTTTCAGCATATCACATGTTGCCTATAGGTTAGTAGGCCTAACCGACTATCGCGTTTTTTTTTTGTAGTGCAAAACACGCGCATGTACTGCATGTGATCGCCGATTAAAAAACATCAGCGTTATAGTTTCTATTTTTAGAGGCAGCAAAACATCATCCATTTTTCCTAGTTCGGGAGAACAAATTTATACTGACCACCCCCCCATCGGCCGATACTGGTTGCTGTCTTCGTTGTTATGCATGATAAATAACTTCTCAAAACTCTGCTCCATATTGATGTATGTTGCACTTGCAACAAGATTTCCAAAACTTTTCAGTTTTTGGAAAAATCTCTATTTTCTTTCGGTCATTCACATTCCGCCATACCTAATGTGCTATCCCCTGTTCTATACGTGCAGGCCCACATATTCCCTTGAATTCACATAGGTGCTTCTATTGCATTACTAGGGCTAATGGGATTGGCATATCGACACAGAAAATATTTATTTTCAAACTCATTTTCACTTTAGTGTACCCCAAGCATAAGAAGGCAGAGTGTATCGGTGACGCTGTGCAAGCAGACCTCCGGGTTCTTATCCCAGCAGTCATGGAGTCACTAAAAGTTTTTCCTAGGTGGCTGTACGTGTAGTTGCGATGGGCAAGGTCTTGGTCGTCACTTCATGGTGAACTAATGCTCCCTCTCCCTGGCTTTTCCCTGACCACGCGGCCTCCATGGTTGCTGTCGGGAGCATCCGTTGTAACTGAGTGTATCTGGTGCTTTGAAGAGTCACTTCCTCCTTATTGTTGCTCCCTCCTGAGTGAAAATATCATTGAGGTCCAACCTAAGTCTGTTACAGGGATTTTGAATGGTAATGAGTATTCACATATCATGCCAATCCCAAAAATCCTTGAAAAAAAGTGACATTTTTAAGGATGATACTTGATTTGGGCCCCATCTTGGTTTATAAAATGCCTGCTTGTTTGAAGGTTATGTATGAAGTTCCAAATTTCAGAAAAGGATCAAAACAAAGGGTTCTCGTCTTCTCGCAGTATAATATAACTATGCTAACACTTTCCTGAAACTTTTGCAAATATGGAGTTTTTGGAGGGGGGGGAAAAACTTTAAACTATTTCCATCCATATTGTACAAGATATTGGAGATTTAATTTTAAACAAACCTTCAGGGATGCTGAGGAGATTCTGCAACTCCTGCTGGGATTACCCTCTTTTTATTTATACTTGTTTTTGTCCATTATACTTTCATTTTCGACAGAAAGCAATAAAGAATGAAAATTACGCTCATATTGAGTGAATTAGTTGCGAGGTTTCGTATTACTCCGTTTTGCCAATGTACACAGCATCATGTAAGATAGTGCGTGATTTAGCCTACATCGTCGTCTTGTGCGCCTCATGTTCCCGTCATTTCTATTGTTATGGTATTCGTGTGTCGGCTTTCGCGTCGCGCGTTCATTTTATAACTAAGATCGTCGCTCTTTTCAGTTTATTACTAGGATTCAGTATGGTGGTATTGTTGCTCATAGAGGGATTTTCCCCTCTTTGTTCTGTGGCGTGCGCGTGTTGCTGTTTGTTTCCCGGTGTTTGTGTCGTGTTTGATATATTGATAGTTGAATGAAAGTACGGGGGACGGTTGTGTTTGAAAGGGGACTTGTTTAGGAGGAGTGATGGAAGAAGGAGCTCCGTGTGGTGGCAGCTTTATTGTATGAGGGTGTGTGCTTGCGATTTGAGGCGTTTTTGTGGACCCTGTCTGCGCTGGAGAGAAGTTTAAAAGATAATTCTAGTATTAAGTTTATAAGTGTTGGATTGTGATATTAGATTGTTCACAATTATATCATTTTCTTTGTCGTTATTTCGGTGAATTCTCTGTCTGCCTTCTTCATATCCCCGTATCTTTAGGAATGTATTCGCTAGCTCGCCCTATATAGTCCGGTTATATTGGCCCCAAATATCGTCGCTATAGCTTCGACTATATCCGGCTCCCCTACAGCTTTACAATAATGCCTCACAGAGTTTTCATATTTGTCATACACATTTTTTGTTTTTTGTTTCCAGATTTAGATTGACCTAATTACCACAACCATGGAGAATGAGAAGAAGAAGGGGACGAAGAAACCACCAAGGTAGGCTTCCGCAAAGCGATCACCCCCCAACCGTGGAAGGCCAACGAACCTATGCAGAGTGTCCTCATGTGGGTGTTACCATACCGGGGTGCGTTTCACTACACACCCTTAGAAGGGTTTTTTGTTGACCAGGTTCATTTATACGGGTCCTTTATTAATAACTGAGGTAAGGCAGACTGAATCGATTTCACTGCCTCGTGCCTCTTACATGTACTTTACCTTATCGACCCGCATCAAATTTATGGCCACTCCCAGGGCATAATTCAACCGGTTCGCTCGCACTTTGCGAGCCATAGTGTAACACTAGAATGCGACTCTTTTCTTTACTTGCATAGCATTCTTGTGGTGGCTATCAACTTTCGGTTACGGAAGTAACGTTTACCTCGAATTACCCCGATTGCACAATACACTATCGATCGTCACACATTCTCACGCAGTTTATCACTGAAACCGATTTATTTACTAATTTTTCTTTTAATTGACGTTCATTTGCCAGGCTCGTGATATTGTTTTTAAAGACAGGTAATCGAACCAATACAACAACCGATACATTATGTATTAGCACTTCGCTCATGACTGACCACGATGGTAACCTGGGGCGGGTCAGTTGTTTCATGCATGCTACACTGCCACTGCAGTGATGTGTTGTTAATTTATGTGCCTGGGGATGGGCAGAGCATGCACTGCTATTGTTAACAGTGAGCTCAGCCAGTAAATACTACTATGTAAAACGGTACACGACGGTCCATGCCTTTCGGGAATTGCGTGCAATGGATATTTATTACCTGACATGGTCGATTAATTTGTGAGAACGTTTGCACTTGAAATAACTTGGAGTATTTCGTGCCCTGGATTTGGTAACTTCTTTTAAATACTGTTTAGAAGTTTTCTCCATCAATCACTATTTTCGTAGTACTTTTGTGCCTGGAATGCTGGATTATTACGTGATTTAGTATTGATCGTAAAAGTTTTCCGTTCTAAATTAACTTTTCGTATCGAGTGAGAAACCAGCAACTACTTACTAATGGCGCGCAAAGCTTTGAAGTAGAAATGGTTAAAAGTGTCTTACGAAAATAACTGTACCTGGCTTGATCAGGAGTTGTCGGAAAGCCAAAGTCCTAAGTCAGTGGAACGACTGCCCTTGTCGGGTTGTACCAGTGAACAGTCCAGAATCAGGGGGCTCGGGAATTACAGTGAATCTTTTTATAACTGGCGTAGTGGCTCTGCCTCAAGAGAAATATTGCAGGCATCTTTATTTAACATTTTTCTGTTCACAATTCCAATTCTATGAATTGATTTGCATACTGTCCTTGATTGATGAATTGCTATTGCACTCCCTTTGTTACCAAGTGCTAATCAAACTGACAAATGATTAGCATACAGTGCTAATCATTTGAGTTTTGTTAAATTATGCCCTGACATCCCCCCTCATTATGATTCACATAACACAACCCTGTTACCCACGAATCCAGAGCCAACGCCTCGCTCTAGAGGAGAACTCTCCGCGCTGCTACAGAAAGCAGGCTATCGCACTGCTTCCGCCAGACCCGACCAGCTGTTATTTCAGGGTCGCCCTGCTCCGAGCCGCTCCTACCTTCAAAGCAAGGGTTGCCCTGGATCTGTGGGAGCGGGGTCCGTTGGGTGATAATAATGATGGAGAGTTTACCATGAACTTGGATGCGTGTTCGTAAGGATTGATTAATCCAGGTTCACAGATTCACCAACCACTTCAGTTCTGTGCATCTATCAGTTCAATCCCCTGTCTTTATTTAACCAGCAGCCTGCAGGGAGGTGGGGGTTATTGTAATCTGTTTCACATACACTTCTCTCAACCACCCCATCTTCCTCCTGTGCTATTGACCGCGAGCTTTCGCAGCCTGCCAGCGTCCGAAATAGTGCCCCACCTTGTTTAGCAATTGTGGAGGAATTGTGGAAAAACCACAACACTCTGCATAGTTTTCCGTTTGCAAATGGCACTATGCACTTCCATAAGTGTGTAGCAATTTTGGTCATTTGAGGAAGCTTTTGCGATGTACAACCAGCTATTTGGAACTCTGAAGACTGTGATTGCTCGTCGTCAGTTTTGTTTACCCAGCATTGCCATGCTCAGGCCCAGAAACCTGTAAAGGAGGCCGGTTCCAATTAGCCTCTAGTTCCCTGGAGTTTGTTCACTACCTACTATATGATATCTCATCTCAGCATAGTAGTATACAAGAACTTCTGGGTGCTGTTTTAGTTTGAGTAGAAAAGGGTCATGGAAAGAATGATCTTATATGAATTATGAATGACTCTGGAACCATAACAACCCAAGAAGAATAACAACACAGGACTCAAAGAATTCTCCCACAATTCTTGAAAACACGTCCAAACTGTTCTTGGAAGGCCTTACACTCTTATACTAAACAACCTCCGAGGGGGCTATATTCCACTTATATCACAATTCTTGTGGAAGAATGCTTCCGAATGTCTAATCGGCCCCATTTACCAAACTCAAGGTAGAGACAAGGCGTAGGCGTTATGATAGCCAAATGACTAGAAATGTGTCGGCGGGTAAACCGCCCACGTGTATATACCCACTTTTGAGCACTCATTGGGATGAAGTATCCAACATCCCATAAAGACCTTCATTTTTGTCAGAAACCACGATAAACTTCAATTCTCCAAGTTTTGTTGTAATCCATGGGTTTTAATAGGCACATGAATTAGGCAAATTGAACATGCTGGCTTGAACTGACTTCTAACTTGTGAGGGAAACAAATGTTCAGCCCCCATCCACCCAGTTCGTTCAAATCCGCAAGTTTGGAATTCGCATAAATTCCTCGCAATTTCACCTCCGATGACCTTGAAATGACCTTCACAATTTTTTGGATTCAACTTTAGTTCGTTCCCAGCGACGTTTCGTTTCAAATAAATCTGACAAAGGTTTGGAAAATCCATAAATTTCACAAATTTACGCCTTTGAATTGACCTGAAATGACCCGCCACATTTTTTTTCGGGATCAACTGTAATCCCTACCCACCAAGTTTCATACATCAATCGCTAACTTGAAATTTTAGCGAAATTATGCAAATTAGCATTGCAGCGATGCCCACTCCGAACTCATCCGAATATATCTAGGGCGGACAAGTGTATACCAAGGTTCAGATCAATCGGATAAGCATTAACGTTATTGCGCTAACAAACCGGGAATCTTCCAATCGTGGAAAATTATGCAATTAGCGGCCCATTTCATGTGGCACGCCCACTTTTGAACTCATCCCGAGATTTCACAAGGCTGACATGTGTGCCAAGTTTCTCTCAAAAACACGGAGCCAAAGTTTGTTTGGAGAGTTTCTGTGCTCGCCCGGGGGGGGGGAGGTTGAACAGAATTCTGCGGAAGCAGACTGCGGCGGATGCTGCGAAGACGGCAAAGCCAAAACCATAATATCCCGCGGTGGGGATATAATTACTAGTAGGTCTTGTTTCCAACCGTCCCCCTGTTTCCATCGTCACAGCTGCTTCCTCTCCCCAGCCAGCTCTCACATCATCCCCCTTCCTAGGGTTGGTAATCTTTTTTTTTTTTCAATGGTTTGCACTCCCTGTTGTGGGAGGCGACCATAGATAAAAAAAACATGTATACTAAATGAGGAGACACTATAACACCTTGTCTTATTCCTCTTCGTTTGTATCGGCACATCTGCCGGCCCCCCACCCCTTCAAACAGATTTAGCCGCATCAGTCTCCTTCTGGACAAATTCTATAGTTTCTGGTGCCCTATTCATTTTTATGACCCCCAACATTTACGTGAAGCCTTGTTAACTACTGGCCCAAACTACTCCTACCACCTTATCCACCATTCACTGTATTACTATCTCAGCCTTTCGTGCCCAAAAAAAAGGGGGGGGGGCCCTCTTTTTCTACATGTGGGTGCTTCCTTGCCTGCTAAAGCATGACGATATGGATAAGAGCTTTCCTAAAATAGAGGGGGCTGTCCGCTCGTTAGTATATACCACAGTCCGAATATCACCACTATCGTCTGCAAACTGCGTTTGAATCCAAAAAATTGGGATTTTGCTCATTACGATCAGGTGACGTAGATCAGTCCGTCATCAGTAGCAAACAGGCGTTGATATGGATGGGAGCAACCCTGAATAGATTCACGGAAAATCGCCCCATATTTAGGTCATGAATATTTACAGAAGACTTTCAATAACCTTTTACAACAACTCTTACAACCGAAAATGAAAATTTATTGAAGAATGATGCATTTGAAGCCTAAAATTGACCGAAGCCACTGTTTCGGCTGTGCAGGCGTATTGCGGCTTGTTTGGTATCGCCGCAGACGTTCAGAAAAATATGAATCCTCCAAATGGGGAATTCAAAAAGAATATCCATCCAACGTATGCCAAAACTAGGTTGGAGGTTGTCTAAACAATTCCAAATCAGATTAATAGAGTCATTTTCCAGCAGGCATAGCTGTTTCCCGTAATTTAGTAAAAGAGAGAATCTCCGATTGCGCAATCAACGTTGACGTTGCACTGCCCACTAGTCCGGCCCATGATCATGCTCGACCAGCGGCAGAAGAGAATGACTTGGGTCCGCACTGGCGTTCTTTAGGCAATTACCGATTGTTTAAAGGGTCATCCTGCACATATGAGTGAATGAGGCTGTGATGCAAGGTGAACAAAGTCAAACGCCTGTTTCAAAAGGCTCGGGGCTTCCCAGTGTAGCCTATTCCGGGATATAAGTCAATTCCACAGTCTAGGCTCTCCATGAAGACAATGCAGTCAGTGCTTGAAATATCTACCTGATCAGCAGTTGTCCGTCAGGCTTCTAACTCGTAACTTCCACTAGCCCAAACAGAAATTTGAGTAGCCCGATAAAATTTATTAGGCCTATCCCACCGCTCGCGGCTCGTCGTGCCGTAGTAAAAGACAAAATTATATTTCCGTTTTTCGCAATGGTAATCCGATTCCTCGACAAAGTTAGTAAAACAAATGGCATATGGTATAAATAATTATTCCAACTTTTATTTCTCCACGACTCAATGTTTGTTTGGAAGCTTACAAATAAATTACGAAATAAGAATCACACATGTATTCCTCGTTATTTATTGGAACAACTTTTGATGGCAATACTTTTTGCGATCGATTAAATTTTTGCTTTTTATAAAAGTGTTACGAAAATTGATACTAGGAAATGCATGTTTGGCAACAGAGCAAAATGTTCATAAGCCGAAGCACGTGATCGGTATGTTTTACTAGTTGCTAGACAGTGAAGTTGTGTTGTGATCATGATAGCTCCACTCACCTCGTGAACCCGTGTTAGCCCAGGTAGTATTAACAATGCTTATAGAGCAGTCAGCTTGTGCTGTCACACGTAACGGTGCATACATGAATTTTGCCTTGCCCGCACGCAGTTCATGACGAAGTTAGCGCTTGCAAAACGTACAACACACTACAAAATAAAGGGCTCAAGGCTACAACAACAAGGACAACTTAACGAACGGTAATCTTTTTTGGGCGAGGGAGCTGGGAATTGGCCGCTTATGAAAAGTCATTGAAGGAGTTTATGATAGGTCATAGTTAATTTTTTTATTTTTAGAGGCCTAGGCCCTACACTTAACTGAATTTTCTCACTAGCCCGACGGGCAGCTGATCAAAGTTTCTAGTAGCCTGAACTGAACTTCGAGTACCCCCGGGCTATCGGGCTTACGTAAATTTCAAGCACTGAATGCAGTCCTCAAAATTTCAGAGTACCCATATTTTGTTTCAGAATTGGATGCTCTTTCTTGTGGCTCTAAGTGGTATTCCTATCTATCCACCCCTGCGGAGATACAAGTGCCCCCACAATTCTTTAACATACTGTATGATACTGTATGTTTTGTTGATTTCCAAATGTAACCCCTTGTCAAGTCAGAGGCCAGTAGAGTGTTTCCACGAACAGAAATGACAACAATTCCTGCTGATGACCGCTATGTTGACTACAGTCGCCTATGGGTGCATTGCGGAAGTATATGTGATGTCTATTGAAGTACCTCTATGGCATTGAGAGGGTTAGGCCTTGTTATACAACTCAAGTGCAGTAAAAAGAAGACAGTTCCCTGTGGCTGACCTGGGCGTACAATTCGAACGCTGTCTTGCACTCGGGGCCAGTAAACACAGGATATGCTGCAGGAAACATTGAGCGGTAAATAGCGTCTTCTACTTGTCACCCTATACAGGGTTCCCTGAGGTCGTCAAGGGAGATCAGGAAATCGGGAGCAGGAAATCAGTGCCTAGTGTCATGGTGTTAATGGATCCTGAGAGACTGACACATGATTTGATGTCATGCGGGGAATCCGCGTATTGGTCATGCTGGTTCTTAGTTACCACCAGCTCTGGAACTTTGACCCCTGTGAGAAGCGACAGTTTGTCAGACTGGTTTTTTTTCTAGTTTTCCAGGGTCTAGAATAATAAGCTCGGTGCTCTCTCATTGATCGGTGTGTATGGTCTCACAGCGCTCTCACAGTTTAGTTTGGTTTAGATTAGGTTTTGTAGGAAGGGGTCGTGATTTGATTTGATTTGATTTCTACAGGTTCAGGAAGCCAAATTTTGAGGCTCATCTAGGAATGCTGGTCCTATTGATAGTGGAGACGCACTGCTCATGACTTGCTTTCTCTTCTCGACTAGTGCTCCAAATGAGATCGAGGCAAGGGTGTAACCAATCACAACCTGCTCCCGGACTGCCATTTACGTCCCCATCCAAAAGGACTAGCAGTGAACTCCAGGACCCGACCACTTTCTCAGAACCTGGAGGAGTGGAAGCTCAAGTTTAACGTGATGTGACTCACAGCCGACAGACCAGAATCACTCCAAATATCCCGTAACAAAACCCAGTAACCCCAAGAAACTCAGAAACGACAAAGTAAAGACCAAGACCTACCCGAATGCATTGCAAGTACAGCGCCACCTAAGGGAAAAGGTCCGGTTGGGACTGCTGATTTCGAACCGGGAATTTTTGCTTTGTAAAGTGTCACTGATATCACTCTACCATTCCTCCGCTGAGCTCTCATGTACGACTCTGAAGCCACAACAACCCAAGGAGTAGAACAACAGAATTAAAAATCTCCCCACAATTCCTGATAACAAGTCAAGACTGTTTCTTGAAGGCCTTAACCTCAATACTTGCATTGAATTGACTTTGTGCACTGTTACATTTGACATAGGCTCACTATACCTGCCTATCTGTTATAAATATCACGTAGTTGTGCTATTCCTGTCATTTCCTGTTATTGTTGCTGTTGTTTCACAGGAACCGGGAACTTCGCGTATTTCCCATGGAGAGATGAAATGGCAAAGAAAAAAAACACACACTCACACAAAAACAAACAAACAAACAATGGTTCTGTACTGTAGCTTTCAAGGCCGCTGTGTGAAAACCACCATAGAAAACAATGAATGTTTGTGAGCTATGATGGTGAGTCCCTTAGGCATTAAATGCCACTGCAATTCATATTGCAGTCAAGAAATATTTGAGTTCCAAGGTCTTGAATGTTCATGCTCTACCAGAAAATTGATCTGTTTGTCTCTGTATTTTCCACACACATGAAAGCGGTGCCCCAATTTCATTTCTGATCAGACTGCAAGCATTCTGGACTGAACGTGTTTATAACTAAGCTTTTCTTCAGAATTTAAACTCTGATGTCCTTTGACCTAGCTGACCCCAAAACAAAAATGAGCAGGCACTCATTATGGGGGAAAACACTATATTGAACCCCAGCATCCACACAGATCAAGGTTTAAAAAGTGTCACATACAGACACATGTACCCACACTGGCATGACTGCATAAATTCTTCTGACTTCATTGAGGAGTCCAAAGGAGCGGCTCGAATCTGAACCCATCAACAACACTGCAGAAATTCTACTTCACTCTAGCATTTGTCAAATCTCTCAACCTCATCTTACATGGATCTCAATACAACCTCATCTGATGGCTAGAATCCACCCAATGTCCAATCTGGTCACCCAATTTGCTAGTCCCAGTCTCTGGGCTGTGCCTCCCTAATCCTCCAATCTTGCTGACTGTTATATTTGACTGTACTGTAATCTCAGGCAATTCTACATGTGGCCATAAACCAGTAGTTGGGTTAGGGGTAATGCCCCCTCAACCATCAGGGGGGTTCAGCTGTTATGTAGCTATCATTTGTGTGACCCAACTTTCAGATCCCTGGGATATGAGACATTCATTGTCACATGTGTGTCATACACTTCCATGAAATGACCGACAATGACGTACAATTGCATGAGAGCTTTTGAGCAATATGCTGCCAAGAGGGTCTTGCTCTGGCGGGTGGCTAATGATCTGCAGACTCCTCACAGACTCGCGCACACCTGCTGTGAATGTCAGACGATGGGGCCAGTGCTACCTGAACAGCAGTTTCCTTTCCTGCCCCAGTCTCTTGAGCTGAGCATCTAGCGAGAAAGCAACATGTACTACTTTTGAAGTCCTTGATATGACCGTACCCGGAATTGAACCCAGTTCTCCTGGGTGGACGGCCGACACTCTACCAATTTTGCCAGCCCGTAAGCCACATGAGAGTGGTCCACCAAAAACTGAAAATCTGACATACCATTGATTGGAAACTGTCTTTCCGGCACCTGTATGCACTAAGTGAATGCCAAACACTGTTTGTGTGTCAGACAATCCCAAATTGAAAATTGACTACTGTACCCTGTGTGTGAGTGATCAATATTTATATCCCTGTGGCCCTGTGCCCAGTTCCCAGGATTTACGGTTTTGGGCGTCGGATTTGAACTTGTGGATATTGATTGTTGTTAGTCCTAACAACATGAAGGTCATTTTAAGGTCATGGAAGGTCAAATTTGACATACCATTGATCAGAAACTAACTGTCCTTCTGGCACCAAACCGGGTTAAGTGCCAAACCGGGTTAGGGGAAAGATCCAGAAAGTTGTGGTGAAACCAGCTATGCTCTACGGTATGGAACAATCCCCCTTACTACGAGTCCAGAATCAAAGCTGGATGTAGCAGATATGAGAATGAATAGATGGATGCTGGGGCTGACAAGAAAGGATAATGTGAGAACGAAATGGGTACGTACTACGGAGCAGCTGAGAGTGGAACTGATGAGCGGGAGATGCAGGCAAGCGAGGCTCGGTTGTTATGACCATGTGAAGAGGAGGGAAGAAGGGAATGTGTGCAGTAATGGAGATATGGTGAATACAAGGAAAACGAAAGAGGGGGTAGACCGAAAAGGAGGTGGAGGGACTGCCCAAGGGAAGATATGGGGATAAGGATTAATGCCGATGAGGACGACGCCTACGACAGGTGTACTTGGAGGAGGATGGTCTGGGCGGCAGTGACCCCACAGCACTTGATTGGGAGAAGCTGGGAGGGAGAGAGAGGTCAAATTTGCATCATGCAGTTTTTCTAAGTTTGTCGTATCTAACAAAACCTGGGGAATGTGGACTACAGTTGGACCTGAACAACAGTAGGGCATTTCAAGTCACTGAAGGTCAAATGGACTGTATAATTTAATGTTCTTCCTCCAAGCAACCGAGTGGTTGGCACAGTTGGTAGAAGCGTACGCCTCCACGCAAGTAGACTGCGGGTTTCGATTCCCGTCCCTCCCGGTCGGTCGTACCAAGACTTTGAAAATGGTATCTGTTGCCTTCTCGCTGGCACTCAGCACAAGGGATTGATGTAGGGACAACGAGGGGTGGGCAATTTGCAGGTTGCCATCTGCATCTGATAACCCAACCCCCACATTAAGGCACCGCTAAAGAGACATTGCCTTATTGCCTTACAATAGATGCAGTATCCAGGTCTGCATCCTCGCTAGGCCTTTGGTAGGTTTTTTTCAATCTTCATCTTGGCACGTATACCACAAAAAAAAAAAAAAAACCCACAAAAAACAGGTCCACAAAGACCGTTCCTACGGGGATATCACGTCAGCGGTTTTCCTGCTGGACATGTCCAGTTGGTAAATTACTGAACAATGGGGGGGCAGACAGTGGGTCAATCATACAACTGACAGCTGTATTAGGGTTGTGTTCAGTTCACTCTCTATAGTCTATAGATCATCTTTGCCTGCTTGTACCGCCCACCCCAGACCCCCCCCACCTACAACATGTTGCTAATGGATGTTTAGCCCTCCTCCAACCTTCAACATCTAGGGTTGCACTCATCCCCCAGTCCAACTTAGTATGTGGGGTTGCGCCGCTCATCAACATTTTTATGGAGAATATGTGGTATTGAAGATTTAAGAATAGGTGGCTTAGTTCTCCACTCCAACTATGTATTCTAGGCACTTTGGCAGTATACTTAGACACTGGTATTTGTGCAAATTACTGCCTTCTCTTCTCCTGTGCTCAACTGCACGCGTGTTCAGATTCCCTGCTCTCAGATCCCCCATTTTAATATACCCATTGGGGCAAACTGAGTGCATTTTTCTTTTGTCCTGATGGTGACCATATTTTTAGGAAGGAGGCAGTCCCGGAACCACTCCACATAATCAACTCCGAGAAAGGGCAACATTGAATATAATTTTAAAGGGGTGCTCCATCATCTGGGAGTTTTGTTGAGAGTAATGCACCTTTCATCATATTACTCTTCGTTCACAAATTACCAACGAAGAGCCAAAGGCTATCATAGGGGATCCAATTATTGGATCATAAATTGAATGTACTGAAAGTTTATTAAAATGGTGAAATGTTCCTCCATTCCTAGCCACGGTGAATTATTTGCCTTGCACCACAACCACAAGTCTCAATTTAGTTTCCTCCTCCTCTCATTAGCTTGACAGAAGGAGGAGATGTCTATCTAGATGGTTGAATATTTCATTTCGTCAGTCTCTCTGGTTGGTTCTCACAATTTGCAAGACTCATAAAATTAGGTGTCCTTGTAGAGTTTTTGTGCCTCTTCCCAGCCCACTGAAGATGTGCCTGATACAGTACATACATGTGCGCCCATCTCAGAAAGTGATTAGGGACATGAATTAATTAGCGATCAGATCAGTCATGCTACATGAGGAGCAGGTTGAATATTGTAATTAGCCTGTATGCCAATCAGACACCTGGCTGTCATTGAGTCAATGTCAATTTTTCAAAGTGGTGTTAGTTATTGTAAGCCTCTAATGTTTTAGAGCCTTCTTGGCTGCTCTTTGTTCTTCAATAGAAGTGAGGTGTTGAAAATTTTATTATACGACATGGCACTTGCATATAACATTCACCCGTTTTCTTTGGAACTGAACAAATTTATATCCATTGTTCATAAAAATCAATTGATTTGTGCGCCCTATATGTGACTATTCGTTTTATTCAGAGTAACATGTAATTGACTGTTGGCCAATATTAAAAAACACTTGATATTTCTAATGTAACTACAACGTCAAGCATCTATTCACCTACTCTACTTACCCCTTATCGACCATGCACCCCCTCAATATGCGACCGAGTGTCTGGCATTTTAAAATAGTACCGGGTTGGCCACCCTCATCGCCCTTCTCTTTTTGCCAGACTATTCGTCTGCACGAGTGTTTTCGGCAGGAAAAAGTTAAAAATGTTTTCGACCAAGGAAGTTTTTCCGGTTGGTGAACCGTTTTGGAGACCGAACCTACTCATCCAGCTTCGTGGAGAAGCAACTTGGAAAGAGTTGTGTTCGTTTTTCCCGCGCGATGATTTGGTCGTTTTTGTTTCTCGCTTTGTCGCCGTACTACGCGCGTAAGTACGTTCCTAACAGCCTAGGCTGCGCCTAACGTAGGGAGTGTGCGTGTGTACCTCCCGTTGCCTACCTCCTTGTGTGGTTTAACCATTTGGGCGTGTTCTCTCACCTCTTCGGAGGTTCGCTTGTTGGTCTTCTTTCGTCGTTGTTTTTTGGGGGTGTTTGGGTTCGTATGTTGGTCAGTACCGGATTCCCTCCTTCCCCCTACCTCACCCGCCCCTCCCTCGTGTCCCTACTCCCATTCCCATCCCGGGGGGTCCCTGTCCCCTCCCCATCCCTCCGGGCCCGGGGGTTGTGGTTTGGTTGCTGTCGCGTGTGCGCGTGGAAGTTTTCGCGTGCGGGCGGTCGACGAAGGAGAGAGAGAGATGGAGAGATAGGTCGGAGTTTTTCATAGGAAGTTCGGGCGGCCGTTCACCTCCTGGAGAGCATCATAGCTCCGGGAGACCATCGTTATGCGGGCCAGACAATACGCTGGCTCAGCAAGCAGCGGAGCGCGGCCGGAACGACGTCCGGCCCGTCAGGTGGTTCCGGTTCCCCACCACTGCATGCAGTACGACACCGGGAGACGCCTACTGTGTACCGTATCGGACTTTTCCCCCCATGGGCGGACCCGTGGCCGGAGTTCCGTAGGTGCAGGGTGGTTCCACGGTCCGAAACCCTGCAGTTCATCGGGGTGACAGCCGAGAGCCAAGGGGCCAAGGGTAAGCAGGTTCAAGCCCGCGGGGGGGCTAGCGTCCCGGTCGGTCTCGGGGGGGACTCAGGTCGGATCACAGGCTGGTTTGTTGAGTTCACCTCCGCAGGGGAAAGGGACCTGGGATCGTCACAACGGCTCCGCTGGGGCGGGCGGTCCCCGAAAAAACCCAGGCGCAATGGAAGCGCCAGGTCGTCGAAACGGCCGAACCAACCGTCACTATCGGGTGGCTTCGCTGACGCGGATCCTGGGCGTCAGTGTGCGCCCGGTCGCTTTCGGCTGATCGAACCGACCACGTGAGCCGTGGGCCTCCGGTGGGTCGGACTCCGAGGAGTGTCCTAAACGGCTCGGTGGGGGCGCCGGCGGAGCGCCCGGCCGGCTTCGCTGGCCGAACCGCCCACGGAGCCGGGGCCTCTGGTGGGTCGGATAACCGAGGTCCAGACTCCGAGCGGGTCTAACGGCTTCTGCGTGGCGCCGCCGGAGCGCCCGGCCGGCCTTGGCTGGCCGAACCGACCACCGGGAGCCAGGGGTTCTGGTTGGTCGGACACCGAGGGTCGGACCCGAGGGGTCACGCTTCGTTAGGGTGCCGGCGGGGCGCCTGGTCGGCTTTGCCCGGCCCGAACAGACCACAGGGAGCGGTTTCTCCGGTGGGTTGGACCCGAGGTCCGTACTCGGATGGGGGTCGATGGCTCGGTTTAGGGCGCCGGCGGAGCGCGCCGGTTGGTCGGCTTCGGCCGTCCGAACCGACCATCTGGAGTAAGGAGGCTCCGGGGGTTAGACACCGAGATTCGGACTCCGAGAGGGGTCAACAGCTCGGTTAGGGCGCCAGCGGGGCGCCGGTCGGTTTCGGACGGACCAACCACCGGAGGCAGGTGGCTCCGGTGTACCATACCACCGAGATCCCGTACCTGAGAGAGGGCGCCGCGGGGCGCCAGAAATCGGCTTCAACCGGCCGAACCGACCACCGGTGAATCCGGCAGTCTGACAACGAGGTCCCGGTCTCCGCTAGGGTTCAACGACTCGGTTGGGGCCCGGTGGCAAGAGAGCCGGGCCGGTGGAAAGACCAGCAGTCCCGAGAAAGGTTGTGGGCCCGGGCGGGGGGGGGGGGCTGGTTCTAGCTTGGTTGGGGCACGAAGAGCGCCAGGCTGGCTTCACACGGACGGTCGGATCCTAGGGGGCATGCAGGGCACGCGGTCCGGCTCGTAGACTGGGTGGGCCAACCACCGAGGGCCGGGACTCCGTTGGCCCCGGTAGTTCGGTCACCGAGGTACGGACCTCATGAAAGGCCGACGCTTGAGGGTTGGAGTCCCGTCGAATGAGAAGCGCCACGGCTGTTTTTTTTTCACTGCCCGAAACCGACCGTCACGCCGGTCGGATCCTTGTGGCGCTTGTCCTGCTTCGGATCGGCGATGCGGCTGATGGGCTCGGCTGGGGGCCCGGCGGCATGAGGAGCACCAACCGTTTCATCAGCCGACCAGATCGGATTACGATCCTGGGCCGTGCAGCACCCATCGCCAAGGGCTCCCGCGGAGGCCAACGCTCGGTCGTGCTGGGCGCATCGGAAGCGGCAGAGCCGACCGCCATCTCGAGGGCTTTGCAGGTCATATCTCAGAGGCACCCACGGGGCCTCGTGGCTCCGGCGGCCCGAATCAAACACTAGGAGCCAGGGCTCCGGTGGTTTCGAACACCGAGGGCAGGACCCTGAGAGGGGACCACGGCTCGTTTTGGGGGTTTGGCGCAGGAGTGCCAGTCCGGCTTCAACTGGCCTCGACCGATCGCAGCCCGAGAAGCAGAGTGTGCCTTTTTCTTGGCGAGGCGGGGGCCGGTCCTCCCCGGTGCGGTGGTTTCCGCCAGAGGCGCCCATGCCGCCAGCTCGGGGATGAGTCCCGGGGGTACTTCTTTACCGCAAAGCCCTCGGAGGTGGAAATGGCGGCAGGCCCATCTCTGTCTTTCTCTTCCTCGCAGCACGTGCGCGAGAGGTTGGCGACCTGGGCGAGAGTTGTTGGGTCGTTCTTCGACCAACCCGCCTCCTCCCCCTCCCTCAGACCCAGTTCTTTTCTTGAATGCCCTGAAAACCATTTTCTGAGCAGTCTCTCGGTCCCTTGAGCCGCCCCACACCACCGGCGTCAACTCGTCCCGGTAGAGGCCGCCTTTGTTTCGGTCGGTCCGTTCACACGGAACTCGCCTCGAGCCCAAGGTTTCTCGGGCTCCGAGCGGGGCTTGTTTCCTCGGCACGGACTCCCGTTAACTCCGGAATGAGCGGTCGCCACATTCCAACGGTGACTGGGCTCCGAAAGCCGTCCCGATCGAACAGCCACCGCTGCCGACCGTCCCGCCTATCCCTCATTGCCCGGGCTGGTAGACAACCACCCTGTGGGCCGATCGATGGTGATGGGTTCCACCCACTTCGAGTCCAATCGCCCGGGACCTCCACAAAATTGATTTCTCAAAACCCCTGAGGCGGCTAAAGTGAACTCTGGGACCTCGACTCGTCGGTCCCCGCAGTGTTACGCATGCGCTTTCTTTTCCGGCTCGTCGGTAAATCGTGGTTACTGCGTTTCCACTGCGTAGAGGGGCTCAGCTCTCGGCGGGACACCGAAAATGTGATCGCAGCTAGTCGCCTCGCCGTCCGTCTGGGCACGGGGCCACGGGCGCGTAGCGGGACATCGTCCTCAAGGCGGTGTCATAACCCTACGGTGGCCATGAAAGCTGCTTCGTGCGGACTTGCCCTCCTGGGCGTAGACACCATTTTTGTGGATGGCTTCAATGCCGCCCAGCAGTCGAGAACGCGTCAGAGGCCGGCCTCCGGCCAGCGCCCCGCCAACCCGACCTCTAAGCTGAAGGGGAGGCCGAAGGCATAGGCGAAATCGAGGTCCGGTTACGCAGTCCTCGTTCTCGGCGGAAGCACCACCGCGGAGGGTAATCGCCCGTCCGCTCCAAGAAGATTCCTGGTTGGGGTCCCTTGCTACTGCCATCCAATCTTCCCAAGAGTGGGGGCGGGCGACGTCGATAGACCTACGGGAACGCTCATCTGCCCAGGCACACGCTTCAAGTCACGGCCGATTCCTAGCGTTCCGCTACAGGGGGCATTACTACCGCTTGGTGGTTTTCCCGCCCATTTTCGGGCCTCCCGATGGCCCCGAGCTCTTCACCCTTGGTTTGTAAGCCCATCCTCGCTTTCTTGCGCAGGAGGGCATCACAGCCGCCGCTCACATCACACCGCGATTGCCCGGGTGCCCCATAGGAAAGCGGGGCCGATGGCTCATACCGCAACGGATATCAGCGCGTCTCGGAACGTTGCCGCGGCTGCAAAGCGTTCATCCTGCTCTCCCGAGTATTTCCCCGCCAGGGCCCGGACGTGGTCCCTTGGTTCCTCCGGCGGCCACTATGATCGATATTCTCGATCTTCTGCCGTCCGCTGCAAGACGCGGCCGCTTGCGCCGCAATATTGGGTCGAACCGCCCAAGCCGATCCCTCATCGTGGGGATCTATCCTCGGGCTCTTCCTGTCCTCATGGACGGAGCCACATAGGGGCGGCGGTGGACACAGCCACATGGGTGGCTGCGGCATAGTCCGCTTTTCATTCCCTTTTCTGCGACTCCCTTCCAGGGCGACAGTGACCACAGACGCCTCGCTCCCTCGGGTGATCGGGGCCACTTAGGACGACTGCCCTTTTGTTTGGCCGTATCAGCGGCAAGGCCAGTGACGGGCCCGATCGCGACCGACGACAGTTCGTCGATCTCTTCGTGGCGGTTGACAACGCGCGACTTCAGCCCCTCTGCTTTCCGCGGACCTTTCCGGCTTTCGGGCAGATGGTTAGCTGTGGTACCACTGCACTTGCGCCCTGTGTCTCTCCTGTGGGGAGACGAAGCCAACAGTGCTTCCTCGACAAGCGGCGTTCCGGGACTCGGTTTGCGGAACGTCCGCAACCAAAACATCCTCGTTGTGCCCCCCGTGTTTGCCTTCGGTAGGCCGGCAATGTCATTTCCGTCTTGGCCTCTTCTACCAGGGGAAGCAGGGCTCGACGATGCGGGCCTTCCGCTCCGCCCTTGCGGCGATACGTCGCGTTTTTTTCCTCCCGAGTGGTCCCCAGGGCGAGCAGTTCCACTGAACGCCGCTCTTAGGCGAACGTTACCGAGCGTCTCCTGCCTGCTTTGGCTCCGGCAATGTTTTCCTCGCCCCCTCCGCGAAACGCCTACGAGCGCTGGAGCATCCAACCTCACGCCGTTTGTTGGGGGCGGCAGTGGCCTCCGCGAGTCCTCAGGAGCTGTCTGGATGCGCTTACTACTAACCTTCTTCCCTGGCACGGTCCAGAGGGGATCCGTTTCCTCTCGCATCCGGCTTTCTGACAAGAATCCGTCGGTGCGTTTCGCGCCGAGATTGACCTCCCCGCGCTCGGTTCGCCCCCTCGGGAATACCCGAGAACAATCACTGGTGCCCATCCAGGCCATGGGCTTTGTTATCGAGGGGACTTGTTTTGATCCGTCACGGCGATCAATTTTTGGCTTCCCCATCCGCCGGCAGCAATGGCTTCTTCTCGAGCCCTGCTAGACAGAAGTCGTGAGGAAACGGCGGCGTGGAAGACGCCTGAACACCTTTGTCCGCGTCTAATGGGACGGACGCGGTGTACCAGGAAGCAGTTTGCCATAGCGGCTCTGCAAGCTCCGACTACTCAGCATCCTCCTGCCCGGCGCGACAGCACTGGCCCAACACCAATCGGCCCTTGCTCAGACTGGTGCATGGTCGGATAAGGGGTAAGTAAGAGTAGGTGAAATAGATTCTACAAATCAGTACCTGTTTGTGAATCTGTGAGCCTACGAACTACCCCTTATACGACGACAGTCCCACACCATCCATCCTCCTCACTCCCGGCCGTCGCAGGCCGTCCACATCATTCGCTTCGTTCCGGGTAAACCCCTGAGAATACATGACGCCTAGCCTCTGGAAAAAAAGAAGGGGGCGAGGGGGTGGCCACCCGGTACTATGTTAAAAATGCCAGACACTCGGTAGCATACTGAGGGGGTGGCATGGTCGATAAGGGGGGTAAGTATTCGTAGGCTTACAGATTCCCCACCCCGTACTGTTTTTGGTAGAATCTGACAACATTTCCTACATTCCCACACACTAGAAACTTTGTGTGCAGAATGAGTGTATTATAGACATACTGCACACCGACACACCTTCTGGCAGATTTTGTTCGGTACTGTCATGCATTCAGTTGCCACATCGGTAGTACAGATGCAGCTGTTTTTCACACAACATAAACTCAGATCATAAGTAGTGGGGGCATGGCGTCTTCCAGCACTCATCCGGTGCCTGCATATTTCACTAACTAATCCTGGGCACCTATTATTTTGTTATAACCTTATTATCCTCAATGTGATTGCGTCATCGACAAAATCTTATAGTGTACAAATCCAGAGTTGACGATAAGCGGGGGCCCAGTGGCTATTATCCCCCTAAAGTACATCAATAACCCCAGGTTCTAATGAAATTGTATAACCAGGGGCTATTTTTGGTTAGCACATACCCCCTGTGATCTCACTTGGTCACATTTTCGTAGGCCTAACTGATAAATGCAGCAAGCCTGTTTCAGCGTTTCGTTGGCAGACTGACACTATACAGTGTAAACATTAGTAATGCATGTGAAAACTATGTTTTGTAGCCTCCGTGGTGATTTTCTTA
>JAODTK010002395.1:0-29297 GCA_026419785.1 Sclerodactyla briareus | reverse complement strand
GGACGGAGCGTGGTCTCCAGTCTCGGCATCCTTTCCCGATCACGATCCATGACGGAAGCAAGCGACAGACGAGGAGGGCAAACAGAATGGCGGCGGACGAGAACAACAACGCCCAGGGGGAAGGGATACGACAAACAACCACGCGATCGGGAAAGTTCCAGCTGTTCAGGATCTTGATGACATAAAGAATGATTATAATGTAAGAATTCAGGCTCAATGTTATTCGTAAGAATGGTTCCTCATGACCCAATGTCAATTGCGTAATAGTTCGACGCATGTTTACAACCTACATACTCACTTTGAACTTTATCATGCATTTGTGGTCCAAGGTCACTCCCCATTCAGTCAGCTAGCCCAAAGTAAACGTAAACCCACTGGATATAAAATCAGACAACGACCCCACAAAAGTAGACTGGAGCAGGGGGGTAATTCACATACAGTGGTATACCGATGGTCCAAAGCTAGCGAGGCGCACCCTTGGTTGGTTGGTTGCTGGGCTCATTTACGCTTACGTTACCTGTGCCACTGACAGCCCCCTCCTACACAGGTACTAATTTATAGGCCCTATTTAGAGGCGATACCTGGGTTGTTGGTGGAGCTGTCGTCATTTCTCTCGTGTCCAATAGTGTATAGACGTACCCTCATCGTAGGCGGACCATTGACGAAACGACTCCTCAACCAATAACAAGGGGGTGAAACACTCGCAGTCAACTTTCAAGTAGAAAAAAAAAAAACATTTCAAAGATGAGAAGTAGCCTTCGATCAATAATTTTGTTGTCCTCCCGACTGATCTAATTAGGAGACGTGAATATAATCCTAGCTCATTTTCAAGGGAGCGAAATATAATAGGCCAGGTAGTTGACCCCGAATCTGACCGAGAAGAAGCAAGCACAAATTTAAATTAAATGAGGAATTACAAGTGGTACTCTCATTCAACGAAGTACACGTTACACACTGGTCTTACCTAAAAGTACTAGAGTGTACTCTCATCATGTCAAAAGTCTTATGTAAATACACCTTTTCTGTAGTTATTTTTGTGCTCCCATATTGAAGGAAGATGAGCTGCAACCTTTTGTCCATTAGGTATTGAATAGGCTCAAGCGCATTGGACTCTCGTGGTTGTAAGTTTTTTTCCAGGCAGGCTGACACCAGTGGGAAGGCAGAGGTTTTTTTTTTCGGTGACCAAATATCTCGACTTATCCAAATTTTTCGGTGGATCATGGGGGTGCATTTATTACTAGTGGAAGGTTGTCCAATCACAGCCCGCTCATATCCCGGCTCCTACTAATTTCACTTTCACTTTGTCAACGTATTTTATCATTTTAAATGAGTTTTAAGGTGAAATCTCGATCCACATGAATTTAGAAGTGAAGTTATGGGGCATTCCAGAGTAGTGAAGTGAAATGTTCCGCAAAGGTTTTGGTGTAAATTCTTAGCCAGCTCCCAAATGCCTAATTTATTCAATTGCTCAATGTTATGGATTTTCGTCTTTTAGTGATTTGATTCTATCAATTGTGTTCTCAAAGACTTCAAAAGTGATACCGTATGAACCGAGGATTAATTTTATCGTCCGTGACATTTAAGTAATGATCAGTTACGGCTTGCAATTCACTATTACGCCAGTAAAATGGTATAAATGCTTGGGATTGCTGTAAGATGGAATAGGGGAATCTCGTTCCACAGTCGTTTGTCCAAAATCCAAATTCCTTTGAAAAAATACTTTTCATGAAATGAAACATTAAATTAATGTTTTCATTGAAAAAACCTTCATTCCATAATCACAACCCGGAAATGTTTGTATAGTTCAAAACCTATATTGTTGGATTACTTTACATAAAACATCAACAGCTATGACAGTCTTACAAATATCTCCTCGATTAATCTGATTGGCCTAATAGCAGTCTCGTCCGCGACATTCTAAGTGAAATAGTTTGATTCGATATCTCGATTAATTTACTGTTTCGCGAAAAAATGGGTGCGATTTCGTCAAGAACTTATTCCTATTTGTTGATCATTTTATATTCTGAGGAATTGAACATAACTGAATATGTCAGATTCACATGTCCATTTTCCTGTCCCGCCCTTGACACCTCTTGAAACCGAAGTTCACGTATAAAGCATCACATGGAGATAGATGCATCATCTTAATATGTCTTCAAATTTTAAGACCAACTCTAGGGCTGAAGACAAGACGAATGGGAAACAATCCAATGTCATTAAAGGGTATGCAAATACGTGGGCGCTGCAGGTACATCGGAGGTTGACAGTAAAGAAATAGGCTTATCTACCGTACTCCCTGCAATGCAACCGAGTGATGCAACCTACTGCCGTTGGTGTTGTCAATTGATGTCGGTATCACTCAGAGCGATCAAAACATACATGTCGCTTGCAGTGGGAACAGTGCTTAGGCTTCGGCCGACTCCGAAGTTAAGCCAACGACTCCACAATATGAAGTAGATGCAATCCTAGTACCCGATCTACTTCGACTTATCTAATGGATACCCTGAGATTGAAACTGTGGTGAAAAGTACCGCGCACCTATGGAGCGGAAACGAGGTACAATGAAATGGAATCGACATTGCCCGTTCCTTATATACTAATCCATTGTCCAATCTTCAAGCAATTTCCCGGCCTCCCCCTTGTACCATGAGTGACATGATAAGTAAAGTTTCTTTACAATTTGGGGCGGAATCCATGATACGAACAATAGATACAACTCCTTATAATCTCTAAGGTATACCGAGGGAAGGTAACTCTCTGAAATGCAAAATGGGTATTTATGTTTTTGACAGCTACTTAAGGTTTACAGACTGCTGAAGTCCGTTATTGAAAATAAGCAGTAGTTCGGAGGTAATAATGTTAGGCTACTGTTCCCAACTGTATTACAAAACTTTAAGTTTTTTGTTTTTCGTTTTTGATTCTGCCGAGGCAACAGGAATGTATGCAGTCATGCACCGTGCATATTTATTCTGTGTGTCTCTGTTGTGGTGTGACACCCCTGGTCGCACGATATCTAACGAACGCAAATTGTATCTTTCAAATTTGGTAGGTGGGGTTGCACATTGGTGGGGGGATGACCCTTTGTTTTGGTGCCCGTTCATGTCCATTCAAGTCCCGAGAGGGCAAAGTTCAAAAAGCTTGTCAGCACGATATCTAACGAACGCGAGTATCTAGCGGTTTAATGGGTTATTGGGTAGCCATGTATGGTGAGGATGACCCTCCTTTTTGGTTTTTTGGGGGTCCCCCCCCATTCAGGTCATTCAAGGTCACGAAAGGAAATCTCATATATCTCGCAACGAAACATTTTGGATGACTGTCGTTATGCAATTTCCGTCCGTCTGGGTGAAATACATCTGGTGACCCACTTTGACCTCAATTTGGCTTTTGACTTTTTGACCTAATTTGACCTGGTGACCTTGCCTGTTTTGTGTGATGGGAAGATGCGTCTTGGTTAACCAAACAAAAAGTCAATGAACTACCATACTACGATACTCTTATCACAAGCTATCCAATGATGTGGAAAGGTCACGACGCTAAAACTCTGAATTGTGGATAAATTTGCCATTTGACAAGTATCTATTTCAAGTACAAATATTAATTAAGTGTGTGGATTATAACATGATTAAGAATAGCCTCTTTGTTTTTGATATCAGGTCAGAGCTCATTTAAGGTCACCATAGACAATCCTCCTATATCTTGCCCGATTCATTGTAGAGAGTGAGAACTAGCTATAGCCAACCAAACAAATATTTCCCCAGTGAAAGCAGTAACAAATTCTTGAATTGTCAATTTTATTGATTTTGCTTATATTTTTGAGTATTGGATCTAGCCAAATATTTCCGCGGAAGATAGTAAAAATTCTTGAGTTGTCATTTTTTATTATTCCTGATATGTTTGATATTGGACTAGCCACCAGTGACCACCTATGTGTACCTCCGATCAGTAGTGGTGTTGCTACTGGTGGGGGTTGCAATTTCGTCTTGCATGCACTCCCCAGGATTAGTAACCAATTCTTTTCAGAAAGTCTCAACGCTGACTGCTGGTGACCTCATATACCTCTGACACCGATCGTAAAACGATAGGGTCGGATAGTCATCATGGAAACACCATACCACGTATGAGCTTATCCCTCCAGGTGAGGTCCGAGTTATTGTGGTTTACAGCCAAGATTGGCCACACTATTTTTTGTCTTTTTAACCAAAATTGGTCCCGACCTGAAACCAAAAACAATATGGTTCCTGTAACTACCCCACATTGAAGATATACCCAAATTTCAACTGTTGGACCAACCTTCTGGCCTTGTCGTGTTTACAAGGTTCCACACTTTGACCTCAGATGACCTACTGACCTGACCCCAAAACAAGTTCATGTACTCATTATGGGAAACACACTACCAAGAATGAGCCTCCATCCATCCAGGTGGGTCGAGTTTATCGTGTTTACCGGTGGGCGTCACATACATACATACATACATAACACACACAGGTACTACAGTCAAGTCGCGCACACCACAGCACACACACACCCACACATACAATCACACATACACACCGACGCACTGGCATGACTGCATAATTCCTTTGACTCTGTCAGGAATAAAAAATGGTACCTGTTGCATTTCTCGCCGAAGCTCAGCACAGGGATGGAGCAGGACACACTGAGGGGTGGCACTTTGCAAGTGCCGTCTGCGTGTGATCACCCCCACTAGATGCATTGCTTATTCTATTTACCTCTGAGGGATTCGCACCTGACAATAGGGTATATCCTGGTCTGCAACATGTCAAGGCCTTGAATAGGTTGATTCTCTGCTCGCAAGTATACCTGAAAAAAAGTAACGTCACACAATGTAGTTGCTTGCACAGTGGCACTTCCTATAACCGAAATGGAAGGGGTACCGGAGGAGGACATAGTCACAGGGATACAGCCTGATGGCCATGAAACTCTGTTAGCAGCCCACACTTACCACTGACAGCCATGTTGTACGACGGTGATCCAGTCTCCGGCATCGTTCCCGAGACCCGATCCATAACGGAAGCAAGCGACAACGAGAGGGCAAACATATGGCGGCGACGGAACCCACGCAGGATACGACACAACCCAGCGCTCGGGAAGTTCTCAGCCTTTCGGATCTTGAGAGACATATGAATATAAATGTAAGATTCAGCTCAAGTGATTATTCGTAATAATTGTTTCCTCATGACCCAATGTCAATTGCGTAATAGTTTATACCGACGCATGTTTTCAACCTCAGCTCACTTTGCTTTATTCATGCATTTGTGGTCCAATTCCCTCCCCATTCATCAGCTAGCCCAAATTAAACGTAAACCCCACTGGATATACATCAGACAACGCCCACAAAGTAGACTGGAGCAGGGGTATTCACATACATTTTATTCCATGGTCCAAATCTAGCGAGCGCACCCTTGGTGGGTGCTGGGCAATTTAACTGTTTGCCTTACTTTTCACTGACAGCCCCCTCCTACACAGGTACTAATTATATAGGCCTCTTTAGAGGCGATACATTGGGTTGTTGGGGATCTGTCGTCCTTTCTCCGTGCCACTAGTGTATAGACGTACCCTCCTCGTAGCGGCCTACATAAACCAAGGGGGTGAAACACTCGCAGCCACTTTCAAGTAGAAAAAAAAACATTCAAAGAAATGAGAAGTAGCCTTCGATCAATAAATTTTTGTTTGCACTCCCGACTGATCCAATTAGGAGAACTTGAACTATAATCACTAGCTCATTTTCAAGGGACGAATCTATAGCCAGTCTGTTGACCGAATATGACCGAGAAGCAAGCACAATATTACATTACATGATATAATTACACGTGTACTCTCATTCATCAGTAACACTTAACACTGTACTTACCTAAAGTACTAGAGTGTACTCTCATCATTTCAAAAGTCTTAGTAAATACACTTTTCTGTAGTTATTTTTGTAGCTCCCCATATTGAAGGAAGCTGCACCCTTTGTCATATGATGTATATGAATAGGCTCAATCGCCTTGACTCTCTGTGGTTGAAGTCAGCAGCTGACACGGGGACTGAGAGGTTTTTTTTTCGATTGGACCAAATATTCTCGACTTCTCCAAATTTTTTCGGTGGCTCACTGGTGGTGATTTATTCTAGTGGCAGGTGCCCATCATCATCCCGTCTCTATCTCCCGTTCCTCCTAACTTTCCCTTCACTTTCGTCAACGTTATTTTTACATTTTAACTTATGTTTTACTGGAAAATTCTCGATCACATGCGGCCCTTAGGAAGTGAAGTTATGGGGCCGTCCAGAGTAGTGAATTGAAATGTTCCCGCCAAAGCGTTTGGTGTAAATTTCTTAGCCCCTCCAAATGCCTAATTTCCTTCATTGCTCATGTTATGGTTATCGTCTTTTTGAAGTGATTTTGTTTATCCATTGTGTTCTCAAATATTTCAATTGATGACCTCGTGATTACCGAGGATAATTTTCTGTCCGTGAATTTCAGTATGATCCAGTTACGGCTTGCAATCACTTTACTCAGTAAATGTTATAATATGCTGTGGATTGCTGTAAGATGGAAGAGGAATCTCTTTACACATGTTTGTCCAATCCTTTGAAAAATACTTTATTAGAACATTAAATTAATGTTTTCATTGACCAACCTTCATCCAACATCACCCGGAATGTTTTTTTTATTAGTCAAAATACGATTTTTTTGATTACTTTACACTCAACATCAACATGCTATTGAATCTTACAATATCTCTTCTCGTGTAATCTGTCTTGGCCTACTAGCAGTCTGGGCGCCGCGACATCTAAAGTGAAATTTTTGCAGTTCGGATATCTCGAATTAAATTAATGTTTTTCGCTGAAAAAATGGCGATTTGTTCGCAAGACCATGCCATTTGTTGACACTTTTTATATTCTGAGGACTGAACTAACCTGAATATGTAGATCACAGTTCCATTTTCCTGTCCCCCCGTGACACCTTGGAAAACCGATATTTCCGTATAAAGCAATCACATGTAGATAGAGGCTCATCTGAATATTCTGTCAATTTTTGACACTCATAGGGATGAAGACAAGAAGAAGGGAAACAATCAATCGTCCGTACATGGAGGAAAAGACGTGGGGCGCTGCAGGTCCCATCCTTAGGTTGACACAAGTAAGGAAATACTTATCTACCGTACCTCCTGAAATGCAACCGAGTGTGAAACCTACTGCGTTGGTGTTGTAATTGATGTCTGGTATACACATCAAGAGATCAAAACAATACATCGTCGCTTGCCAGTGGGAACAGGCTTAGGCTTAGGCCGAATCCGAAGTTAAGGCAACGCTCACCAATATGAGTAGATGCATCCTTAGGTACCCTGATCTACTTCTGAATTATCGATGGATCCCCACTGCGATTGAAACTGTGGTGAAAAGTACCGCGGCACCTATGGAAGCGGACCCGAGTACATGAAATGGAAAATCGGGGGCATTGCTTTCCTTTAGTTATTACTAATCCATTGTCCCAATTCTTCAAGTCATTTCCAGGCTCCCCCATTGTACCATGATTGCTGATAAGTAAAGTTTCTTTACGCATTGGCGGAATACAATTGAATACCAGAACAAATAGATACAACTCCTTATAATCGCAAGTAATTACGATGGAAGGTAACTCTCTGAACTGCAAATTGTATTATGTATTTTGCAGCTACTAGGTTACAAGACTTCTGAAGTCCGTTATGAAAATAGAGCAGTAGTTCGTAGGTAATAATGTGTAGCTACTGATTCCCAACTGTATTACAAAATTTATTTGTTGTTTCGTTTTTGTTCCTTGCCGGGCAACGGAATCTATGCTCATGCACCGTTGCATATGTCTCTGTTGTCTCTGTGGTGTGTGTGTGACACCCCCTGGTCAGCACGAATCCTAACGAACGCAATTTGGTATCCAATCTCAAGGTGGTATGTGTGGTTGCACATATTGGTGGGGGGATTGACCCCTATTGTTTGGGTGCCCCGTTCATGTCCATTTCAAGTCCCGAGAGGGCAAAGTTCAAACTCTTGTCAGCACGATATCTCGAACGCGAGTAATCTACGATTTAAAATTTGGGTATGTGGGTAGCACGTTTGGTGAGGTGAACCCTATTGTGGTGTCAGGTCACGGTCATTCCGGTCCGAACAGGAAATCGTCATATCTCTCGGCAACGAACATTTTGGAGGACTGTCGTGATGGAAAGTTCCGTCCGTCTGTGAACAATACAAGCTGGTGCCGACTTTGACCCCTCAGTTGAGCTTTTGACCTCATTTGACCTTTTGAACCTGGTGACCTTGCCTGTTTTTGTGATGGTAAGATGCGTCGTGTTAAGACAAAACAAAAAGTCCATGAACTACCATACTACGATACTCTTATCACAGCTATCCCTCAATGATGTGAAGGTCACGACAGCTAAACACTGAATTGTGATAAATTTGCCTTTGACAATTAATCTATTTAAGTATCAACTTAAATTACGTGGTGGATTATACACATGATGAGAATAACTAATATGGTTTTTGAGATCAGTCAAGGTCATTCCTGTCACCATAGGACAATCCCATATCTCTTCAACGATTCATTGTAAGAGTGAGAACGAGCATAAGCCAACCAAACCATATTTCCCCCCAGTGAGACAGTACAAATTCTGATTTCATTTTATTGATTTTGCTGATATTTTGAGTATTGGACTCAGCCCAATTTTCCGCCAGTGAAGATAGTAAAAATTCTTGATTTGTCATTTTATTATTATTTCCTGTTGTTGAAATATTGGACTAGCACCAGTGACCACCTATGTGTACCTCCTGATCAGTAGTGTCGTTGCTACGGGTGGGGGCTGCAATTTCGGTCTTGCATGCCCTCCCCGGGATTAGTAACCAAGGATATCAATGGGAGGGGTGGAGGGGGAGAGCATGGTCGAACTGGCAATTTTCCATAGGCCTATTTATTTTACTCGAGGGGGGAATGCCCAGTTGTTGCTTGTATATTAATAATGAAAACGGTGGATGATCTCCAAATTTCCAATTTAACTAGTTATTACAGCAAATGCACATCATAAAATGTCCTGCGGAATTCAATTAAAACACCGATGTGGCCCAGCCGTACCTCTTTAACCACTGCCTGCATTGTGTGTGTATACTACCCTAAGCCTCATTTGGCCTGGTCAACATTGGTCCCAATCCCCAAAAAGATTTATTCTCTCATGTTGTGTGCTTGAGACTATGAGAAACCCAATAAACTTTTGACTGGCTGTCAGCCCTTCAGTGTTGAAAATGGGACCTGGCACTGCCACTGTTCAGATAATTGAGAGTGTGATCCAATTATTCTCTGTGTGCGATCAGTCTACTGGAGGATTATCTTATTTTTACTCCAACTTTAACACTTCCCTATATGCATGCAAAATGCACACTTTCAGGATGTACATTACTTGACAGAGGACTGCCTAGTGATATTATTGGGTTGGGAGTAAGAAGAAAGCAAGGTGTCAGGCAAGCCCCTACCTGAAGTGGGGGAGGCCATCAACATTGTGTCATTTTTTCGCTATTGAGCAAAACGGTGGGGCATTACACCCTGTACCCAGACAGAAATGGGCAGGGGTTTGATTCTATAAAGTATCTCTCCATGCTTCCCCATGCCTCTCTATCTGGTGGTGACAGTCACATGATGTACTATTTGTGGAAATACATGGTTACAGGATAAATCACATTTGAATCATTAGGCCCAGCAGTACTCTGGACTCACCATCTACCTGAGCCCACATATTTCAGAAATGACTCAACATTGGCTATATTGCCATGTTCAAACAATAGAAAAACTGCAAAGATCCCTTTCTCTTTCTATTATTCCTTTTGGGGGCCTAGATATTTTTGTATTATTATCATGCAGCCAGATATTTTGTTAGGGGAGGTGGCTGCATGGGGTGGGCCAGTAAGAGAGCACAATTCTCCCCACACCCCACCATTTAATAGGAATTTGTGATGGTGTGAAGCCTTGTGAAAAGTTTGACCTTAAACATGGCAATAAGACATTTGATGGACGGTTTATTAAAGGCTATTGATACAGTATTTTAAACAGTTATGCACTTGTCAATGCATGACCCATCCCTAGTACCCCAGACAAGGTGAGTATTGCACTTAGGTGGGGGCAACAAATTGATGCACCCTCAGTCAATTTTGGGCCTGAAAAAGACTGAATGAAAATTGAACGACCACGGTCACTTTAAAAAAACCACAGACACTCTGCTGTACAAATTGAAACGATGATGACAATTGACTTACCCCTCAGTCCACATTAATGATTAACGACATATGGAACAATGTCCAACATGTGGACCCATTGCTATGGACACTGAGTACTACAATGACTCCCATTGTCCAGGGTAGTAGAGGGATGGATGCAATGGCAATTATAGGCCGTATGCACTTTCTTTCCCCACCATATACCCCCAAGAAAGTGACTATTTTTTCCCATTGGTTGATGAGGTGATTCTGACGTTGGTCGTCCGATTCAAGAAACTGCCACTCCGTTCAATCTATTGCTATTGAAGAATCAGTCACTCATGAGTGATAACTTTCGCTAAAGTGATCCTCACCATTTAGCCTTGCCTGCAGTCTGCCGATCAGTGTTTCGGTCGCTGGGGCTTCCCACAAGAATGGCAAAACGTTGGACCTCACTGGTTAGGGGCTCGTACTTTACCTTCACTATTCAAGTTGCCAAGATGCACTTACTTACCAGGTTATTTTTCAGTAATTGTACTTCAATTGCCCTCAGATGACTTTTGACCTCGGTCAAAAGCAACAAGCTATATCTCGCGGTTAGTTAATATTGCAGGCGAATGGGTCGTTTTGTGTCGTGGTTCGAGTCGAGTTGGCAACACCATTCTGCAGGGTATTGATAAGCGAATCATATGGTGATTGCACAAACTTTGTAAAGGGGAACTGTTGGAAGGCGAGGATCACTACGCAGCGGGGCGTTCTTTGTGGTATAAGGAAGAGTAGAGATATAACTTCTATATAGATATGATGTGGACAGTGGCGTATTAATGGGCCCAATATAAGGAATTAAGTGGTGTGACTGCGAGATAGTTTATTAATTACCTTATTCTCCGTGAGCCGATTCGCTTCCCCGTTAGGAGTTTTTCGATAAGCAGCTCGTAGCTCTGACATGACAGCCACTAATTATGGGCTCTCCCAGTGAAATGTAAAATCGGAGTGGCGCTGTTGATAACGCTGACGTTGAACCACGTGGGAAGGATACTTGCAAGAGGTGGTGAGATTGAAAGGTAGCAAGTAGAAAATTTTTAAGTACATACTACCTTACCATACTACATGACATAACATACATACATAACCATACATAAAATACCTACATACATACAGATATACATACCTGGGCGTCAACGGTGAATAAGTGGGGAGATATTCATGTCGTTTGCCCCCCCCCCCCCCAATTTTTCGGACCGATAATCAAAAAATTAATAGGCCACATGCCTGATTAAGCTCTAAACTGATCAATCTTTGTAAAACCAAACATTAATCCGCGTTGAAATTTTTTTAAGTCCATTAATTCAAGGTGCGGACCCCAGGCGAAGATTTGGACCCGACTAGGGCGGAAATGAAGGATATTACCCACGTTTCATACCGAATAATCGAATAGCCATATGCTGCTATTTTTCAAATGTTGCGGCGCAATGCGTTTGGCTGCAGCGTTGTAGGCTAAATATGCGATGTAATGGCTGCGAATAATTGTGTTCACTCGAAATGATTTCGAAGCCTTGGGGGCAGGACTGTCACCCACCCACCCCAACTTGTTCCGAGAGAAAAATTCGGACCAAACCAAAATTTCGTGGAAAATTTGGGAAGCGAAAAAGGCGGCGGAAGTGAAAGTGAAAAAAGGCCTGAATTTTGCAGACTTTTCGATAAAATGCCGGAAAAAACAATTCAATAAATTTTCCGCGCGCTACGCGCGCACTTGTCTTCGCCGCTGAGGAATTGTAAATTCGGGTTACAAATTTTCTGCTCACAAATTGAATGGTCCCGTACGCCCTTGGCTTTCCCCTTCGCTCCCACCATAGACCGTTCGGGAGACCCCGGAACCCAACGCAAACAAGCAAAGTAGAAAAGGTAATAAAAAAAACATGTGTGATATTCGGAAAATCATATTAGTATGCACAATGACAATTATTTTGTCTGTTTTTTACTCAAATCACACAGGTAAATGGGGCTTTGAGCCTGGCAATAGCCGTATCCGTCGATTTGGAGGTTATGAGAATCTGAAATTTCTCGGCGCTCGCTTTTAGATGGTCATTTGCCAACCGATGTGTCCCCCCCCACCCACTTTTTCAAAACGGATCGACGCCCCTGCAACATACATACAGGGACAGACAACATACAACATAACTACATACATACATACACACAGACAGACAGGCACAGATAGACAAACAGACAGATAGACAACGGATATACAGGACAATAGAAGAACCCTTTCTTTAAAAAAGGATGAAAACTCTGTAAAAACCGACATGTAAAGAATGAAAAAGATAATATAACACATTACAATAATATGACGTCGATCTCGGTGGGAAAGAAAATTATCGAATTGCATACTATTTGTTGGGTAGGGGGATGGGGTAGCAAGCACCTCGAGAAATAAACCCCATGTAATGGACAATTGTGGTATAAGAAGATGATAGGAACGATTAGCCGTAATGAATATGGAGTGGTCGCTTATTTGAAAAATACTAAAATACACCCCCACTTCGGGGTATCTAGTTTTGGCAGAGTGTCTCAGTCCGCCGGACGCGCCGACGCAACCGCACTCCGCCGCCGGGTTGCCGCCGAAGATTTTCGTGTTGCCGCATAACTCCGATTGACGCGAAACTTCACACACCAGGTTACCCTTACCAAAAATCTCGGCTGAGTGTGGATTTCAAACTAAACTGAATTGATCATATTTGTACAATAAACTCCCTAGTTGCCTTGAATTTTGCGCTTGATGCGCGTTTTGGAGCATGGCGATCATTTGAAGACCAACTTTGTATTCGCCCCATACGACCCCGCACGGCGGCCATTTTAATTCTTGCGAATATTTTTTTGTTTCTACCTCAGATTTGAAATGTTTTTTTTTTTACACTTTGCCCACAATGATAAGCAGTAATGAAAATGTTTGAATGGGTTTGAAAATTGTTGCGTCGCCCGACCCCTATGATGGCGGGCTTTTCGGATTTTTTCGCGAAAATGAGTTTCTCGAATTATTTGAGCGTTGATTGCGACATTTTGATACCAACTTTTGTTCTCGCACATACGAACCCACCCGGCAGCCATTTGGAATTTTTGCCTTTTTACGGGCAAGATTGACAATTGCATATTTCCGAGCATGTGTGGCATTGGAACCAATCCATGGGTCCTGAATCCCTTTACTGATAGAAAACAAGGCGGAACAAGTCACCATCTGATTGATCGAAACGGGGGGATATACACGTGCGGTTACCCGCGGTGCGTCTAGTTGTCACAGTAACACAAGCAATACATGTTTTCAATGCATGCTTTTCAACAATGACCAGGGTGTCTTAGCGTAATAGCCATATGCGAAAATACTGTAATTACATCAACAAAATGCTTGTTGAAAGCGCAATACGAAAAAAAAAAAAAAAAAGGATGGTGCAATGGGGGTGAAAATTTGACATATTGGAAAAACTCGAGAAAATTCTAAAATAACTGGTCTCAGTTCCCACAATCCCAATTACTTACAACGATTGCAACAGTATTTTTGTTTTTTCACCAGGGCAAGGTTTGTTGTAAACTTCGATATATGGTCGTTGAAAGTTTAAGTTGAATGGAGATTGAAAAACAAAAACATGTACTTGTCGATTCTGACTGGTCTGGTGTAGTCAAATTGCAGTGTGGGTGGCGAGTTCAAGCGTTACAAATGATGCTCACTCCTTTCGATACAGAGGTTGATTTGATTTTGTTGTCATTCCAGTTGTCATTTTCATTTATTCACGCTGAATTTGACTCAGTTGAACTTGTTGACCTTTGTACTGTTCTTGGTATGAAGTGAGCGTTATCAGTCGCTTGCTGTTGGGATGGTACATTAGGGTCAGTCGCTGGTACATTGTAGAGAGAGGTTATATCTGTTCTAATGAACCCTCAAACCCCGTTGGACTGGGTTCTTCTGGTTAAGACTAAACGTATGTTAAATGATGATAAAACTAATCAGTTTCTTTTAGTTGTGGTATTTTGGAAAACTACCTGGCTCCGAAAGGAGTGAACCCCATTGACTTTAAAATTATTGTTTCAAAAAAAAAAAAAACGGAATAGGATTTCAATTCGATTTATTCCAGCTCTTACCTGGGTGCGTTTCCTGTACAGGTCAGGCGATGTAAATTATCCGGATATTTTCTCGGTTCGGGGGTCGTTCTTGGAAAACACTCAGGAAGCAAAAAAAACTCCTAGTAGTACATATTTCTCTGGAATCACTTTATAAATTCTGCGACTCAATCGAAAACCCCAGGGGTATGTTTCGAGCAGTTCGGCGAATCCACAAAACTCCTTCAAAATCCCCACTTTTCATCCCCAAAATCCCCCGAAATCCTCTTGCGGAAAGCGAAAGTGACCAACCCTTTAGGCCTATTTGAATGATTTGGGCATCCTACAAAGAAAGCTACAATATCTATATATAGCATATCTATATAATAATATATTATATATTATATATCTATATGATATATATAATATATAGTATATATGTATATATATATATATATAGATAGATATAGAATATATATATATATATATAGATATAATATATAGGGGTGATTCAGTATTCACGAAGAGTGCTCTATGCCTGGGCAGAGCTAGAATATCACATATATATATAGAATATATATAGAAATCAATATATAGTATAGATACTGTGTATCATCTTTTCGATACTCGGAGTTTCACGGATACGCATGCGCACTGATCACGAAGCCTATCTGGTTTGCGGAGTGTGTTTTTGTTTACGGTTCTATGGCGGACAGAGTGACAACGCTCGGATCTTTTGTTGATGCGTCAGTCTGTCGATTCTTAATATAGCCAGCTGTCTTTCCATGCATAGGTTGCAGGATCCTGATCGCCGCTGGTGTATCCGACTGCGTCAGTACTTTCATAAATTCTGTACTCCAATCCTGCTACTCTCAGCCCAGATGTGCTTCGAATCGTTCCTTTTTTTTCTTCTTCTTTTTTTTCCTTTTCGATTTCTTGTTGCGGGGGAACGACTTAGTGTCGTTCGGTACCTAGTTTTGAATCTCCTCCGGTAGAGCCCGCTATCCGATCATATGTGTTCGCATGTGTCACAGGAAGTAAGTAAGAGTAACGGTAGCTTCGTACACAATTGAGCTGGATAAAACTTTTCCATGTGAGGCAGGCTGCTCGTTTTACCGTTACAGGCTTAGTCGGTGTTGTTGCCCGTTGGCGTGTTTTGGCGCAATATTTTGGCGTTGTGGATTGATAATAGAATGTTCTTCATGGGCAACTATTAACTCACTTTGACTTGTATTTCTGTTGATTTTTTTTCTCAGTTTTGCTCCCTCGCGTTAAGTGCATATTTATAGAGGTAACTTTCCACATGTAAACTCAAATGTAGCTACCAGTTTGAGTTGACTATGTATTCTTGGCGCTCCTCTGTTGTTATTATAATTGGCCTAGCAACCTCTCACTACTACGCACCTCCAACTCCGTACGAACTAATTGGCTAATATTGTTTTAGTCTGCTTACGTTTCACTCATATGAGTTTAGAAAAAAAATGTTTGAAAACAATATCAATAATATACCAAAAAAGAAACTCACGTTGCGTTGCAGAATTTATGTCCTCCGTTGCCGCCAGACAGTCTGAAAGAATACCACAAGGTATCGAATACAAAACAAAAGGTGCAGGGGTTGAAAGCTCATATTGCCCAGAAGTTATACACTTATCTCTGTTTTAAAACATTCACCAACAAGCTACTTTCAACCACTTTCAAAGATTCAATGCCCCATTTCTATATATTGATTGTAGTGTAGAGATGTTAGCAATTAGGCAGATTTATAATCTACTTTTCATTTACCTCATGGCGTGGCTGCCTGGGTGTTCGGTTGTCAGTCACAGGCTCCAGTGACAACGTATTAGACTTAGAGGAGTATCAAGTATGGGACGTTGGTAATGAAGTTTTTCAGGGTGGGTATATACTGAGGATTTGTGAAGGTTAACACGCGTACATGCCTTGATGTTGTACTAACCCTTCCCTGGACAGGGCCAGCGCTAGGGGTCCCGGGCGAAGCCAATCCCCCGTAGACCGTCGACGTGAGGTGAACAATTTTATAATCTGTCGCAGAACCCTGACTGGAAATCCACCAAATGTTCGGCTTTGATTTGTGATGTCTAAAGGAAACACGATTGCCGTGTGGAATGGTTTTGGTGACGGAGAGAAGACACTGAAAATGCCCGAGAAAGCCTGATATTGTCGGGGAGAACTTCAGTTCAGAACCATGGCAGAACCACCCACTCTTGTTTTTGCGCGCACTACCACCCTCGGTCTTCCAAAAAGTATGAAAAGGAAAAAAATCCAAAAAACGATTTGAAAAGCAGAAATTCAATGGATGATAAACACGTGTTGTTGGTCAGGGGATAGAGGGAGGCGACGTTTCGGAGCATGAAGGTTGGCCACTGTCTGAGACCCTCACTCCATAGCCCCTTCCGAGCGAATTTTGGGTAACACAGGCATGGAAGTGTACAGACCGAAATTCACTGATACTCCAATCCTCCTTTCACGTAGTTACCTCATGTGGTACTTTAGGTGTGCCCAGAGGAGTGGCTTTGTGGGTGATTGAGCGATGAGTAAGGATTAAGTGAGTAGAGCGTCAGCACTCTCGAAGGAGTTAGGATTCCTTAGGTGCAGCTGTGGGATGCGGCATGACCCACGATAGGAGATGCATGTGAATACAAAACATGAAAAAAGTATTCATCATCAGAAAACACACGGTTTGCAGAAGGGAAACGCGGTCCGTAGAGGCAAAAATAATCCGATATATAATGGACCGGACAAAATCAAATGTGTCACGGATGCGGAAATAATGGCGCATCACTGAATAAATTTGATTTTAGTAGAAAAACTTCCTGATAAAGCAATTTCCGTCCTCAGTCACGAGTTGCTGAATATGTATGGCTTCTTTTAAATCATTTACAGTTCAATTCCCACAAAATAGTATGGATGAAATAATAATTGCTATATATATATTCTTATTATTTTATTTTAATATTATATTATTATTCTTATTATTATTATATTATTATTATATAAAAAAGGAAAATTAAATTATATTATTTTTTTTTTTTTTTTTTTTTTTTTTATGATGTAATGCCTTGAGATACAAGCAGGGAGGCCTAAGGAGGGGACCGGTTCCCATGATGTTTCTCCAACCAGTCACGAGTATGTTCCAAGGATGTTTATACCCACGATATTTCAGGCTCAGCGAGTCATGTAACTCATAATAGCCGAATATTGCGGGAGGCAGGCCAGAGTAAGCAGTAAAAACAGGCAAAGTCTGATACTCAGAAGACTGGGCGTTAGCACGCGGACAGGCCTACTGTTGGACACGTACACCTTGATCTGTTTTTTTTTTCCAAGAATTCAATAGAGTAACTGAAAGTGTCGGGAGATCACATGAGCCAACATCGATCCATACTGAGGTACCAGTTCGGACCTAGTGTAGTTCAATGAGACCACCGACAGTGAAATGGCAGCAGAAGCGAACCAGCTATTGGAAAGAGGTCTTCCAGTCATTCAAATCCTTTCTCTTCGCGGGATTTTTGAACGTGCAATGTCTAATGGGATTTTGAACGTGCAATGTAAAGCGAGAGGCGGTCTTGGAACGGACATAGAACAGTTGAGGGAGCGTGTGTCGCCTGAAGATATTGAATCATCCTTGTAGAAAGCTATGAGGGCAGGCTAAGGCCAGAGATTTGCCACTATGTGAAGCTGGAACTTTTACATACGAATGAACATCAATTAGATTAGAGGAAACTCCGACTGTTAAATTCCAGGAGTAATTCGGCTAGTAGTATTAATCAAGAGAGGAAGATGTGTTCAAATGGTCACACCAAGGGGTGTCAAAGTTCCTGTTTGGCCAAACGATTGTCACAAGCGAGAGATGTCACAGGGATGGGCCGCGGCAGCGATGGGAGGCCGCCAACATACCATCATTAGGGTCTCCTCCATGTACCGCAAGAGGGGGGAAATCATGAAGATGAAACGAGACGCTGACAGAGTCCCAGACTATGTAGTGGATGATGATCTGATAAGAGAGCCTTACGACGAAGACACGATGGCGAGCAGGCGAGGAAAGCTACAACGACGGTATCAATCTTCGGTTTTACGCTGGCAATGGGGAGGGGAGACGGTGCGGAAACGTTCATCATTTCAGTTAGTTTTTAGTTTTTATTCCTTGACGAAGCCAGAGGAATCTATGTTACAAGTAAGACAATGTGCGTGTTATTGTGTGTATGTGACGCGGGCTTGTAAACACAATAACACTACCCCACATGGAAGATGAAGGCTCATAACTTGGATTGTGTGGTCCCCATGATGAGTACATGAAACCCATTGTTTTGGGGTCAGGTCCGAGGTCTCTGAGGTCAACAGAGGTCAAAGTCTGAAACCTGTAAACAAACTGAGTCAGAATGGATGGTCTCAACAAGTTGAAATTAGCTTTCTCTGAGAGTTAAGGTCAACAGCGGTCAAGTCATGAAAATCTTGTCAACACAATAAGGTCCAGAATGGTTGTTCCGATCAGATTGAAACTGATGTATAGCTTTCTTATTGGGAGTGAAGGAACCATGTTTTATTCAGGTCGGGGTGTATTTTGGTCGAAAATAGAAGAATGTGAAATAGAAATATTTGGGCAATTGACGTGTAAACACAGATAACGTGATCCACCCAGATGAATGAAGCTCATTCTTGGTATGGGTTCCCCATGAGAGTACATGAACCATATTTTAAAACACGATAACTCAACCACCACCCCCCCCCCTCAAAGACAACCTGGATGGATTAAGCTCATAATTGGTAGTGTGTTCCTAATGATGAGTACACGACCCTAGTGTTTTTGGGTCAGGTCAGAGGTCAGTCTGAGGTCAACAAGGTCAAAGTTCTGAAAGCTGAGTCCAGAATGGTTGGACCGATCAGATTGAAATCTGTTGTATAGCGTCCAGAATGATGAGTACATGGACCCTCGTTGTTTTGGGGTCAGGTCAGAGGGTCATCTAAGGTCAACAGAGGTTCAAAGTCTTGAAAACCCCTGGAAAAACGCCAAGCCCAGAAATGGTTGGTTTAACAAGTTTGAAAATTTAGTGTTATAGCTTTCTATGAGAGAGTACAGGAATCCTATTGTTTTGGTTCAGGTTGGGGTGTGAATTTGGGTCAAAAATAAAACAATATGGGGCAAGTCGACGATTTTGGGCAATTGACTTGTAAACACGATAATCAAACCACCGATGGATGAAGCTCATATTAGTCGTGTTGGTCCCCATTAATAGTACATGAACCCCATTGTTGGATCAGGCAGAGGTCAACAGAGGCCAAAGGCTGGCATGAAAACCTGTAAACACGAGAAGTTAAGCATGGTTGGTCTGATAAGGTTGAGAGTTCGTGTATAGCTTTTTTATGGGGAGAGTACAGGAAACCCTATTATTTTGGTCCAGGTCGGAGGTGATGTTTGGTCAGAATTAAAAAAATTGTGAGATGGAAAAGGAATATTTGGGCCCAATTTGGACTTGTAAAACACGATAAGTGACTCCACCCAGAGGGTGAAGCTCATGCTTGGTATGTGAGTCCCCATGATATTACACGAACCCTATTGTTTGGGTGGTCAGGTCAGGATCCATCATCAAGGTCAAACAGAGGTCAAAGTCTGACAACCTTGTCAACACAACAAGTCCAGAATAGTTGGTATAATCAAGTTAAAGGTTTAGTAAGTTTAGGTTATAACTTTTATGGAGAGTAAGGACATCCTATTGGTTCGGTTAGGTCGGGGTGAATGTGGGTCAAAAAGAGAAAAATAGTTTGAAAAGTCGATATTTGGCAATTTTGACTTGTAAAATACGAAATCAACTCACACCTGGATGGATGAAGCTCAGACTTAGTATGTGTGTTCCCCATGATGAGTACATTTGAAACCCTATTGTTTGGGATCAGGTCATAGGTCACAGAGGGCAAAGTCTGAGACCTGTTGTAACACGATAGTCCAGGAAAATGGTTGGTCCGATCTGATTGAAAATCTGATTGTATGCTTTCTTATGGGGAGGGAGAAAGGAACCCTATGTTGTTCCAGGTCGGGGTGAAGTTAGTTGGGTCGAAATAGGAGAATGTGAAAAAGTTCAATATTTGGGCCAATTTTGGCTTGAAAAAAAAAAAAAAGCCCGATAACCAACCCCCTGGAGGGCTGTGAAGACATACTTGGTTTATGTGTGTTCCTAATGATGAGGACAGGAACCCTGTGTCAGGTAAGAGTAATCTGAGTTCAACCTAGGGTCAAAGTCTGAAAAAAACCTTGAAACACGCTAAAGTCCAGAATGGTTGGTCTGATAGGTTGAGATTTCGTGTTGTAGCTTTCATGAGTACAGGAAAACCCTACTGTTTTTGGTCCAGCGGAGGTGATGTTGGTAAGAACTAAAAAAATTGTGATGAAAAAGTGAATATTTTGGCCAATTTTGACTTGTAAAACACGATAACTTGACTCCACCCCGATGGATGAAAGCTAGGCTTTGTATGTGTGTTTCCCCATGATAAGTACATGGACCCTATTGTTTTGGGTGGTCAGGTCAGAGTTCATTTGAGGTCACGAGGTCGAGTTAAAACCTTGAAATTTCAGTTGTGTCGCTTCCTTATCAAGAGTACAGGACTCCTATTGGTTGGTTGGGAAAACAAATGGAAATTTGTAGACGTATGGTTCCATAATGAGCTGAGTGCAATCTTCCCATTTGTCCTTGTGTTCTGGCTACTAGGTTGTCCCGAAAGAGTCAAGGAAGCACTAAGCCTTTTGGCTTTCTGTTCTTGACGTGAGGTGAGGATTCGCTTGTCCGTGTTATCGATGTTGGTGGTTCACGGGATACCGTATAATGTTTACTCGCTCGAAGTCAACAGTTCCGGCAAATTGAATTTGATTGACTAATTTTTTATCTTGCGTTATCCCGGAATTTGCTCCAATTCAGGTTAGTCCTCGATCCTTTTTTTTTTTTTTTTTTTGGTGGAGCCCTTTAGCACCTTACTTCGCACTCGCGAGTGGTGGTTTTGTGTGTTCGTTTTTCCCACCTTTTTTCTCTTCTGGGTGTTTTAAACTAAAAAACTGCGCGATTCTTTTCTCTATGCAGTTTTGACACTCGTGGGTTGAATGATGCCAAAATAGGAGAAAAAGTATTCACCTGGACTACATAATCATAAATTTACCTTATCTCTAATCCAAGAAACTTTCACTGTACTTATCCGCATCCGTCAATAAAATGTTTGGGGCAATGAGTGGGAAGAACAGCCCTCATCTCGTGGGCTCCATACAGGAGTGCCCAGATGCGGCTATAGTGTCAACCCCCCCCTCAGTTTCGAAATTTTAAAACAAACTCTAGACCCACTTGGTCGTTTATATGTAGACATGAAATTAGCGACATGGGTTATACTATTGTTAATATTTGACGCTGCAACAGAGGATGCGGTCCTTTCTTTGATTGCATTATATAGACAGTTGTGGCGAATTTCGCGGGTATGAATAGCATTTGGGGCGGTTGACTTTTTTAACTTAGTCCTTGACATTAGATTTACGACAAAAAAATTATGGGGGGAATTATTACCGGTTACTTAGAACAATTTCAAAAGCGAGGGAGAAGATCAGTAACTGCATGCTTGGATAATTTGAATTCCGTAGTTAAGAGATCGAAAATCCAAAAAAAAACGGGCATTACGGTAATCCCAATATTATCGGATGGACTTATGTCGATTAGACGTTTTTTCTAATTCCTTCTAATTTGCTAAACCCCTTGTCACGATTGTTCAATGCTGTCTGGAATACAAGTCAGATCATAAGGCCATATTCTTAAAACTGTGTACTTTCTAGTTTTAAGAGAGTGCTTGGATTTTCGGAAATTAAACGTTTGACTTTTGAAGGTGGGCAATATATTCAGAATCAGAGAAAATTATTAGAACAAACAGCTTTGATTGGGATGCAGATTCAAAGACTCCAAACCTCTTTGGGAATTTTTGAGTACTATTCCTAATAATGGTTTATTATATTTTACTAAAAGCAGAAGTGCCGCAAAGCCGCGTGAGGGGGGGATGATGGGTTTACAAAAGAGCATTTCACTATTCTAGAAACACGTTTTATTTATGATCCGGCACCTCTTCTGAAGCAGGGGGGGAGATTTTGGACGCGAAACGTCATCTTGATGAAATTTATGGATTCTAAAGTCGAGGGCATCATGGTTCGCTCAAGAGCACGAGGGTGGACAAAAGGGTGAGAGGGAAATACCAAAGATTTATGAATCTGGAAAAACGTAACTATGAGAAGAAGTCTATAAAAGTTCTAACCGCTGGAGGGGAAATAAGACATTAGAGACTTTCTGCTATTGAAACTACAGAAAACTTTTATGAAAAAAATTAGATTCCCTCATGAGGCATCGTATGTATGATAATGGATTTACACAAGTTCTTCATGCTCAACGCATCTCTGGCGAACTGAAAAAGTTGTGAAGGTTTTTTAATGAAAGAGGAATGCTGGCGGGTTTTCTCGAGCATGCCCTCAAGTATAAAGTCACGGGCAGTGATGGGTACAGTTAGAATTCTCTAAGCGGGTTTGCAGAGATAGGCAATTTGTTATTATACCCCTTAGTTCGGGCATGGGACTGGAAAAAAGGTTCCCGGCAGGTAGAGGAATCATTAACTTATTACCAAAGAAGGAAAAAAAAATATGAGAGAAGAGAAATTGAGACCACTATCTCGTCTTAAATGTAGATAGATTACAAAATAGCTGCCTGCCTGATTGCTGACAAGACTTGAAGAGTAATTAACCAAATATTCATTCATCCCTGACAAACTGGAGTTCCTAAAAAAAAAAACAAAATTTTTTAAGGGGTTATTGGAGAAAATATCACTCATTTAGAACTATAGAGTAGCAAATTCGGGATGAAAACCCCGGGGATATATGTTATTTTAGATTTTAAAAAGCGTTGATAGTATTCAACTGGAATTTCCTTTATCATCCTGTCTCTATATTTATTCAATTGAATGATATATTATACGTGGGGTTAAAAACGTTGATTTTAACCCCTACTGAATGCGTCATGAATCACGGGGGACCTCATTTTATTTTTAGGGTCGGAAACGGAATGAGGCAGCGATGCCTTTCAGTCACTATCTTTTAAAATGTGCAGGAAATACTCGCTTTTAAAGTACGACAGGATTCATTTATACAGGGGTTGTCCAGTGGCGATTGAAGTTCAACTTTCCATGTATGCTGACGATACTACTATTTTTCTTAAAGACAGTGACGGTTCCTTGCGACAGAGAGGAGTGATTGCATTTTGAAAGATTACGCAAACAGTTTGCAGGTTTGAGACATAAACTTCCAACAAGTTATTTCCTATTGGTTGTTGAGGAAATCCACTTAGGCAAATTCACGTTTTATTTTATCAATATCTCTGTTTACATGTGGTCCTGTTCGCGTGTTAGGGGTAATGGTTACTGAAAACGGTGGATGATTTATTTGCTTTTAAATTCCATGCAAAACTGTCAGACTTGAACAGATTGACTATGAGGTCCAACGGGGCTTGACCCCCTACGGAAAATTGTTGTTGTTGAAAAGTTCGCCTGTCCTAAGTTGTTTCCTGTTTTCAGTTTTATCGGACCCACCAAAATCGTTCACACAGAGAATTAAATACTGTCCATTTGCTCCATTTGGGGTGGTAAAAATTACAAGATAAAAAGAGACATATTAAAAACACCAGTGTGATGGGGGTCTCCATATGATTAATGTGTGATTCCTTACAGGGGGTTAAGAGATTACATGACCACAAGGAGGTCATTGGAAAAAAAAACATGGTCGATTATTTCCATGAGAACTTGGTCAACAAAGTTTCTTTTTAGCCTTGTAACTCAAGAGGCATTCGACTTGTTCAAGGAAGTGGAAAAACAATATTTTAAACTGCTGTTGCGCATGGAAGGCCTCACTTTCGTTATCCACGTCTAATTTCGGAATCAGCTTTATTGGAACAATAGCTTATCCAAGGTTAACCAGATTATTGGTGATAAGAAATGTTATAATTTAGCGTTCGATATGTGAGGGATTTTTCACGAGACGGAAGGCCCCTACGGTTTATAATGAGTTCATTGATCAATTCCCCACTGTCCACACTTTCGTTAACAAAGCTGAATGAAATTATCCATGCGATTCCTTCGGATTGGAGGTCGTCTGGGAGATTATTAGGGTTTGCCAGTCGCGATCTAGTCAACAAGAGAGGTAGAAATAAGCCGGTCGTATGAGTGTGATATTTTTTAAGAACTGTAATGTGAAAAAAACCACGTGGTTGATTGAAATGGGAACAGAATTCGAAAGTAGTAGATTTTGATTGGGGTCAGATTGTAATATGTAAGGTATATTAGAGATACCCAAATTAGATACGTTCAATTATAAATTCATCCATAGAATATTGCAACAAACCATTTCTGGTGAGAATTCATGTAATAGATACATCTAAAATTCCTTTTTGCGGCGAGGCAATTTGAAATCAGTCGGTTCTTTGTTCGCAGTGCAGAGACGTGCAGAATGTGGAGAAATATCAGAGGATCTGTTATTCGGATACCCTAGAGATTATGACAATGGTTATTTGGTACCAAGAGAAAGCAAGGACTATACAATCTGAAATATTGTATGCAACGGATTTTATCTCATCTGCAGGGCTTGAATAAACGCGATTCAGACTATGATTGTCCGGAAAAAATTAGGTTATTTGGATGTTGAGTGCACGGTTAAGCCCTAAAACTAAGGGAAAAGACATAAAGGAATTGAGAGATTTCATGGCAGTGTGGGATAGTTGTGTTAAGTTATGTGCCTGTGTGGTGTGTTGCATGTAAGATACGGGCAATAAAAGAATATTGAAAATGAAAAAATAAAGCATGATGATGATTATGATGATGATGATGATGATGATTATATTATTATTATATTCTTATATTATTTTTCTATTATATATTATTATTATTATTATATTAGTATTATATTATTATATTATTATTATTATTTATTAGAGTATTATTATATTGCTCACATCAAAAACGCACACACACAGACTAAATCTCTACTGAACGCCTTCGACTGGGATTCCATTAGATGCAGAAGATGCGTTTCAAATTACTGTTTGTTGTTTTTAATCTGTACTCGGTTGGTTGCACTGAGAGTTGAACTAAGGTTTTTTGTTACTGAGGGGGTTTCATCCATTACCACCTGTAAACAGAAATACTGCCTCAGGAAACAAAAGTGGTTCTTGCATCATCTGCATCTCTGAAATCCAGCTTAAAGGAAGACACTGTCTTCCGCACATACAGTTTATAACACTGCTCACCCGGCCAGAGATACGGTAGATGTCGAATCTGTTGTAATTCGGTCTCTGTGGACAAATCGTTGTGAGAAGGAGTTCCTGGGTAACGGCCTTTATCGCTGATGGATCTGCAAAGAAATGATTCGGATCTATAGGAACGGCGGGGCGATTTATGGGAAACTTTTACCCGTTCAAAAGCTTCTGTGCCTTCTCATAGGGACAGGTGGGCCCCGAGTGAGGTCCCTTTTTGCTAGCCCAGCCAAGCCATTTGTGCATTCTTGAGTTCCAATGGCAAACCATAATTTTGCCGATCAGGAACACGTTTTGTGAAAACAAATGTTTGCTATAGCTTTTGATGAATAGCTACGAAACTCGCGTAGGAGAATGACGGATAATGATCCAAGCCGGTACCGCAGAATTCAGAGCCAAATACGAAAAGGGGGCTCGGGTCAGATAGTATCACGCGAGGGTACTGTGCCTCTCCAAACCAGGGGGATCCCTATATATACCAAACTATTACAAACTAACAATTAACCTACAGAAGTGTACATACAGGGAATTCGTGCACTACAGAAAAATTAAATCCATGGAGTCCATTCGCTCCTCAATTGCGCATTTGCGCAATTCAGTCGAAATATATGTTGAGGCATTACCATACCTCTTATACAATACATTTCTTTCGAACTATCGTGGAGACTCACCTGCAAAGACTAATAAAGCGAACATAGATGTGCAATACCAGGAACTGTCGATAATTTGCTGCTACCTCAAATATGACAATATGCTAGTGTATGCCGCTGGTACTTCAAGTTCAGTTCTGAACAGTTTTACCATCATCTCCATATTGGTTTTGACAGGAGTGGCCTTAGTGAAATCACCCTTCGCCGCATCTTTTCGAAATTACTCATTTATTTTCACCACTTCAAAATTAACAAGGGCAACCATGGTGCTGTTGCTCAATCTGCACAAATGGACGGGATATTCCCTTGTCAAAAAGAACCAATTTTAAAGTTGGGTGCTAGTCGGTAGGGGCCCTTGCCATCCTACCTCTAAAGCGCAGACGTAAATAAGCTGTTCCCAGTTAGAGGGGCTCTTTCTTTAGTATAAATACCACGGTCGAATATTACCAACTTATCGTCTGGCAGGAACTTCGCTTGAACAAATCCCAAAAATTTGGGATTCTGCTCATTAATGATTCGGTGACTAGATGTCATCATCAGTAGCAAACAGCGTTGATATGGATGGGAAGCAACCCTGTTAGCTTTCCCGAATGATCGCTTCATATTTTGGTCATAAATTTTACCGAAGACTTCAATTCAATACTTTTGACAATACCGAAAATGAGAATTTATCGAGAATGATGCCTTTGAAGCTAAAATGAACCGAAGTAACTGTTTTCATCATTCAGCTCGGCGCAGATGTTTGGGGCGGCTTCTTTGGTATCGCCGCACGATTCGAAAAAAATAATCCTTCAAATGGGGGAATGAAAAAAGAATATCCCATCTAACGTATGCCAAAATAAGGTTGGAGGTTGTCAGAAAAATTCAACTCATATCATAGAGTAATTACCAGCAGGCATGCCGTTTGGGGGGGGGGGGGGGGCCGTAACAGGCGACTGCCACATAGCCTACAGGCCTTTTAATGATCTTGACCTTCACAAGTCAAAGTGCACCAGAAGTCACTGATCACTGTAAATAAGTTGTACACCATTCCTTGGTGGGCCAAGAGTCGAATTTAACATGGCTTTATTATGCCCCTTACATTTCCTTGTCACCTTGACTTCGCATGGTCAAAGCATGTCCCCCTTCATTGATCCTGTATCCATCACGTCCGGACGCAATGGCTTATGTTCCCTCAACTTGAACTCGGGTGGAATTGAACCTTCACAAGTCGACGATGCTACATTACAGCATCAATGAACTGAACGAGTTTGATCAACATCCATCAAAGAATGAAGAATGCCAGGGGAGGCATTCAACACATGGCCTAATGTGTCTCTCATTGACCTTGACCATGACCGTCACACATGGTCAAATAGGTTCCAAGAGTACATGGCCGTTTGTTGTCCACCTTCCGCACATCCATCAAAGAATGACTGGCTGGGGGCTATTTCACCACATTTTAACTGTTTCAAACTCGGATTGGCACTATATTACATTGCATCAAACCTGTGTACCAGGTGAAAGAACACCACTCCGGGAACATTATGATATGAAACACAGAAATCTAATGCACTTTGTAGGAGGAACTTTAGTTTCGCACACAATGAATGGTCGGGTGGGGGTCCCTTTAACGCCTTTGACCTTGACCTCTTGAGGTTCAAAGATAACCCATGGTCTGGACATTGTTTCGCAAGTTGGATATCGACATGGAAGAGACCATGTGGGGCCAGGAGAGCAATCTCACACAATGGCATATTTTGCCCCACTTCAATTCCTTTGGCCTTGACGTTTACATGGACCAATATGTGCACCACCCTAGGAACATTCTGACTGATTTCCGGAAAATTTAATGCACTTCGAAACAAATAAGGGGCAAACTGATTTGGAATGAGTGATACGAAGCCCAATTGATGTTAGATGTTCCTTTCTTTAGAGATAATGACAAGGAATTGTGGTGGTAGTTGTATGTTGTTTGCATGATCACACATTGCTGTCTGTCTGTCTGTCTGTGGGCTTGTAGTAGTTTTGTCCATTGCAAAACACCTAGGCTCTAGACTAATGGACCACTCCAAGTTGAAATACCTCGTGCAGTGCGGCGCCGAACAACTGACTGGAGGACCCGAAGTTCTTTCGGATTCGACATGGTTAGTCAGATTGTCTGTAACTCTAGTTTCCTATTACTGATCCGATGTACCCTAAACGTGCAAACGTGGAGTGACATTTAACCGACCTTCTTGTTTCAGAAGCAAATCGGTACTCCTCCTCATTGATACCGGTATCCAAAAGAAGGTCGTGAATTTTATATCGGCTCATCCTGTGGGGCCACAAAATAAAGCAGATGTAATAATAATCTCTGCCTGGGAAGAAAACTAGCCATGATCGCCTACAAGGGCAAAATCATCACCCGACGCTCCGAGCTAATCTCCGAATGCCGCCATATAAACCACAACCAAAGGCCAAAACCACCAGACCGTAGCACGGAAGTGAAACATTGGTATCATCATGGACCGATGCAATACTATGTTGTAAAGCCACTTAGCTTTGTATTATAGCTCTACATAACGTGTATTTGACACATCACGGGTAGCATCTGCTTTTTGTGCTATATATAATATATATATATATATATATATAATATATGTATATATCTAGATTAGTAATATATATAATATCTATTAATATAATATATATATTATATATCTATATCTAGACATATGTGCGTAATGCCCCATTAACAACCATTTGGAGCTAGTCACTACTTCCCAAAACATGGTAACCAGCTATGGGCCCGAAAAAGGCCTGTACTTGCTACCTGTTATGGTGGGAATCGATGATGGCTAAACTCGAAAATTCCTGTCGCTCTAACCACTGGTGGCTGCTACAGAGATGATATTGTCGATATTGTACCCATGGCTTACCTAAGCTGCTGAATCTTAACCGATTTCATCACTCCTGTATCCCAATCCGTTGTGAACTTGTTTTCTTCTCATATAATGATTTGCAGTATTTTGATTACTTTCACCTTTCAAATGGCTTT
>JAODTK010002393.1:0-23921 GCA_026419785.1 Sclerodactyla briareus | reverse complement strand
AATAAAAAAGGCCCCACTAAATCCCCCTATTCTCGATACTTTCCCAAAGCTCAGACGCTCAAATGTTTTAATTTTTCACTTGGCCTAGCTCATGTCACACTCACGTCGAAATAGTTAATTGGGAAGTTTCTAAATTAAGCTATGTTTATTGTTCGCCTAAACTAAGAAGAGGGGAAGGCGGAAGGGAAGAAGAGGTGACACTATTTCGAATTTTTGACAAGTGGCGATCATAATCACATGGGAAGATCCGACCACGGCCACTAGTGTGTAGATGTTGTAGGTTGACATAGCCTCTGTACAAATTATCACAAAGTAAATTATTGAGGATTGAAGAAGTCATGACTAAACCACCGACTGCGGGGTACCGACGTTGCTAACTGGACTGGTACCGTCTCTGGGCGATGAAGGTGCCATGTGCGTACATGGATAGTAAGCCTACAGTGTAAAAATCTTGTCTCATCTGTCAGTTCTAGGCCATGGGGGTCTCAAGAATAAAATTTGCAATGTCGCAAAAGCATCAATATATTTCTCTCACACAATTAGTGTATTTTGGATAAGTTTTTCACTGAATATTATATATATTTTCTGATTATTCAAAGAGTTCCCACTCATCACGTTACTTGTGAGTGACGTAGGCTTCGACTTGGTTCTGCACCATATAATAACATGATAGCACAGAAAGAAAGTATCATGTGCCATTAAAACAATTGCGTACGCCATGCAAGACAAGCGCAGCCAACAAAAGCCTAGCCCAAACGGAAAGACCTGGTACTTGTTTGATCAATAGTAAACAAGAAACATTCTCCAACTGGCAGGCTCTAGGCCCAAAACTATCCAAAACGATAGCCTGAACATGTTCACGAACTGTGAATTCAGACACCTACATCGTACCGGACAAAACTGCTGCATATATATTTTACAGTTGTATGGGATCCCATTTGAACAGGTTTTCAACATGGATTTAGTTAGAAGATTCACGCAAAAATATCGGACCCTCGATACTCACCCTCTTCAAAATTACGCGGCTCGTAGGGTTGACCTATATACTATATAGTATAAGCATAGCTGTTATGCTATAGTATTAGGCTACATTATGGGTATTGCGATCAACGCTACGAGCCTTCGCTGGATGCCCAAAGTACTCAACCAAAAAAACTTGATTTCAAGTGTCTATTGATTGCGATCTTTGTTAAAACTTCTGAATTCCAATCTGCAATATATTCGTTTTTTTACTACACATCTCAGTGCAAGAGGAGTATTCTAGATGGTAAAACAATGAAATACGAGTTGCCACTTGCAGGTGCCTGTGGAATCACTCGGTCCATGTGTCGGAATTGGCACATTCGGTTGAGGTCATGTTGACAAGATATCCACAGTAAGCAGCTTAGATTAACGAGCAGATCTCTGGAATGAATTATGAGAGAAATGAAAAGGATCACGGGAAAAATGCCAACGGTTTGCACAAAACTACCCTTGAACACCTCAGATAACATACTTTGTAAATTGTTGTGAACAAGCTATGAAGAAGCAGTTTCAAGAAAAATAGAATGCAATTAAATCCGCTTCCATTAGCAGGAAATGCATTGTACATTCGAATAATAAAATAGTCCTCGTATCCTTGATAATGACCTTTTGAACCTTCAACAATGTCAAAGATATCACAGGGGGCAAGAAACATTGTTTCCAAGTTGGGTCCACATCCATCCAAAGTTCCGTTTAGGGGCCTAGAATATCTTTCACGAATGTACTGTTTTAACTCTAATGGCTCATATGAGGTATTGAGTTTATTTCCAAAATCCACTACCAAGGAAACATTATGAAAGAAAATCTGATGCTTTTGTTAGGAAGAAGATACCATTTTGTATATTGACAACAGGCCAATTGTGAGCTTTATGACCTTTGACCTTGACTCGGCCACACTAGGCTCTGATGTCCTGGAAGGTACGGCTATATAATATGCACACGCTGAAATAATTCTTTAAGCTTATGACCCTGCCCATCTGGTCGTAAAAACTATTCTGTCAAGCTATCGATAGATCACTCTAAATACACACCCTGTTGGAACCACCACATGCGCGGAGGCTTGGGCGCAACTGGTACGGCTTATAGCAGTCATTTAGGTAAATACAAACCGTAATCCAATCACACAGGACCATCTAGCAACATGATCACTATAAACTATTACACTTCTCTGAATTGATTACCCTTAGCTCAGGATCTTGGTTGTCAGCAATAACTGCATATTATCTCCCGGTTCCTCTTCTTATTAGAAGCCAGTTTCACCTCACAGTGTGCTTAGTAGGCTTTCTTGTAAATTTTTCTGGAGTCAGACCACATCCCATGGCACTGAAGGACACCTTCATCGCCGTGTGTACAGGTAAACAAAATTGTTATTCAGTCAACAGGGAGGAAAAAAAAGAATTAACAAGAATGCTGCAACAGGAACCTTGTAGAATGGTTTTATCACATTTAAAGAAGAAAGAGATTGTTTTAATTTGTTGCAATATAGTACTGTACCGATATTCATGTGCAGTTTTTCGATTAAACTAGAGCTGACTCATTCCAACTAGCAGTACCAATGGTTAAGTAGCTCAAACCGGACAAATATTCAATAAGTAGTGAACGGGTTGGTGTTATCAGTTGCTTGTGCATGATTTTCAGTTGTACTGCAACACATGAATGGTTATTTGTTATTATTATTGGTTTTGGACAACTAAAATAGAGAATACATGTATGTTGATTTGTATTGCGCTGTCTCAACATGGTAGGAACGCAATGGTGTAGTAGATATTTTGTTGTCAGATACAGTCAACAAGAGTCCCCATGGCAAAGTAGCTCGCCTGATTTAGAATTTGGCAGCAGTTCAGTGTGAGATACTGGAGTAAAACCGCAATTTGCAACATGATTAAGATGTTACAAGATGAAACCTAATATTTAAACAGTGCTGAAATGTTATTACAACCAATTAATACATGATCATACAATGTATCCCATAGAGACCTCTTGACTGTTCAAAACCAAATGGTTGGAGAATTGAGTTCACTTGACTTCTGATTGATTATTGTCCTACAATATATTATACATAGGAGTTAGAAGCTGGCTCTTGACTGTTTGGAGCGATTCAACACAAGTACCATTAGACAATGATAAGAAGACAACTGTATCACCTGGATATGATTGGATTGGATGTTTCTGATTTGTGAAGCCATTAAGGCATCATACGGGAGTCTGGCCAAGTTGTTCATGGCATGAGCAAAGTTATGGCACAGTCCCTGACGGTGCCCAGTCGTTAGCTCTGGCAAATTGGCCCTGTTCTCTTGTGTAGGGTGTTGGCCAGAAATTCTATCTTCTGGCAAACATTGGCAAACGATGGGGGCATAAGAGGTGCAGCGGTGACAGTGGCAGTTTGAATGCCGGTATATATATTTAAGTGTAGAAAAGTGTAACAGGTGAGTTAGAGTATTTTTAAAGCAGCCAGAGTCATTGGTTACAGGTGAGGATACCCTGGAATCAGTGGATAAGTTTGTTATTTAGGTGATTGCTTAGTGCTTGCAGGTGGGGGCCAGGAGTCAGTTTAGTGGGCTGAATACGAAGTGGTCGAAGAAAAATTTAGAGAGCTTTTGCAATTGCTCAGGTCTAGAGTGTTCTCTCATAATATGAAAGGGAGGATTGTAGGATGTTCAGGAGTGTCATGCTCGAGCAGTGAGACCGGCGGCAGTAAAAAACGGAGCCTGATAAGAATGGACAGAAATGATACGAGAATGATTAGATGGAGTGCAGCGTGACCTGAAGATAGCGAAGCCTTTCTGAGAGCTGAAGAGATCGTTCGGGTCTTGCTTGAATTACCGAGTGGCCCAGAGGTACGTAGAGAGGTGGTTAGGCCATGTCCGACAGAATGAAGATGTAACCCAGTAAAAGAAGTCTAGGGAGATTAAGGTGACTGGCCTGCTGGCAGAGGTAGGTCGCGGAAAAGACCTGGATGAGGTTATTCGTAGAGATCTTGCCAGCAGTAGGTAGAAGGACCGGGCTCTGGAAGAATAGGGTAGAGTGGAAGCGGCCTCCGTATAAACAATGCCAGCATGGAACATTGAGGATAAACTGTCTATGATGATATGATGATGATGAGCACCGACGATACTTGGCTTCTATTCTGGACTAGTGCTCAGATTATATCAAGGCAGGGGTGTGACAAATCTCAACCTGCGCCGGGGATGCCATTTTTATGTCACCATCAGACGAACAATCAGGAACCCCGGGATCCAACCCCTTCTCAGAACCCATATATACATATTACCAGAAAGCCAAAAGGCTTAGGGTTCCTTGACTCTTTCGGACAACCTCTATCGCCAGACACAGGACAAAGGCGAGATTGCACAAGCTCCATTATGGGAACCATACGTCGACAAATTTCCCATTATTCCCAAACAACCAATAGGGCTCTTAATACATTTGGTAAGGAAGCTAAAAACTAAATTTCAAAGTTTTCAGACTTGACCTCTGGTGACTCAAATTTTTTTTTTTTTTTTTTTTTTTTTTTGAACTCTTTCTGACCCCAAACAAACAGGGATCAAGTATCCATCATGGGGAACTCACATACCACGTATGAGCTTCATCATCCAAGTGGGGTATAGATCGTGTTTAAAAGCAAAATTGGCCAAAAATCGACTTTAAAATATTTACCAAGTTTACCAAAATTTACTCGACCCGAACCCAAAAAAAACAATAGGGTTCCTGTACTCCCCATAAGAAAGCATAACACCAAATTTCAACTTGAATCAGGGCCAACCATTATGGGATTAGCGTGGTTACAAGGTTTCAGACTTCGACCTCTGTGACCTAGAGACCGCTCACTGACCCCAAAATAATAGGGTTCATGTACTCATATGGGGAACACGCAGGCCAGGGCATGAGTTCATCCATCCAGGTGGGGTAGCGCTATCGTGGTTTACAAGCCAAATTGGCCAAAATATTGACTTTTAACCAAACATATTTGCAATTTTGGACCAAAATTCACCCCAGACTGAACCCCCCAAAAACAATAGGGTTCCTGTAATCCACATGAGAAAGTATACACCAAATTTTCAACTTGATCCGACAACCATTAGGACTTAGCATTGTTTACAAGGTTTCAGACTTTGACTTCTGTTGACCGCAATGACCTATGACATAACCCGAACAATAGGGTCATGTACTCGTCGCACACATGCCAAGTATGAGTTCATCCATGCCAGGTGGGGTCGATTATCGTGACAAGCCAGCGTTACATACACAAATAAATACCTACATAAATACTACATACATACACACCACACCTGTCATGACCAAAGGCATAGATTCCTCGACTGTCAAGAAGCAATAACAGGTGTGTTGGAGCCCATGACCAGCATTTATTGGCCATTAGTGAGGGCCAAAGTATGTATTGCGGGGTGCCTGACCTTTGATGACAACCCCTCTTGCCTTCCCATATCCGGTTAACCTCCACACCCATGCTAGTCAAAGGGTATATGCTAGGGCTAAATGTATTTTCAGGAGGATAGTAAAGAGAGTGCCCGACCTTCAATGCCATCCCCCCCACACCAAATAAACCTCTTTTAGAGGACAGGTTGTTGACATGCAGCAAGCCATTCCATCCGTGTCCAGCGGAGAGACAATGTCAATGTGGGGTGGCCAATTAGGCGCTGTGGGGTCCTAAAGAGACCACCGCCAGGAGCATCAAGGATCACAAGGCCTTGCTCAAAGGTATATTGACAGAAAAGTGATCGTACACATGCACATCTGGACTGTGAAATCAAATCATCAATTGAGTCAACGCTCTACCGACTGGCTATGCTAGTCAACAGCTATACTACTATATGTCACCATAGACCTATTAGGGAGCTACAATGTAAAGGGATATTCAAAGGTGTCAAAAAAGCAAACACATTACCTAGAAGATAATTTCAAGACAAGCAACTATATAATCAGAGCAATTATCTCTAAAATGGGCTAGCCCCCCACCCCCCCCCCCCAAAACCAACCAGGGTTGATTCTGGGTAAACAATTATGGAATTTCGTGATGACCTGTGACTTGGAGCACGAAGCTTGGAAAATAATGATGTAGTGGCTACAGTAGTCTGATAATGAACAATTCCTAACAATCAACGTCCCTCGCACTGCTCTGGGGGGATTCATTATGTCACTGTCACAGATTGGTGGATCGTAGTGACATGAGAGAGCCGTCCTGCACTTCATTTTAGAAAAGTTTATATCATCTTGGCCTGTAATTGATCTCAGATCAAACAGGCCTTCCCAAGGAAGTTTTTCTGATATAATTTTCAAAATTCTGTAAGCGACATTTATGGGAAGAAAAACAGTTGGTAATTTCCACACTAATAGCCATCAGGACCTCAATGAACTTTGGCCGAAATTCCTGGACACCCCACAGGTAAGACTAGATATGATATCAACTGACCAACAAAACATCCATGGCAATCTGGCCAAATCTGTAGCTGAAGTAGCATTCAAGATTTATGGCAAATTTTCACCAAAATTGCACAGTAGCCCCTGACATTGACCTGAAATTCCTGAAGAACCGAAAGTACTGTTAGTCAATGTGACACTGAACGAGCCTCATGAAAATACTTTTCTTTTGTTTGAGGAGGACATATTGGATGGTAGATAGATGGATGGATGGATGGTGGATAGTAGATCCAGAAGCCAAAAAATTATACTTATTCTGATAACAGATACAAAAAACAAATGGTAAATTGACCAGCTCATTATGGGCAATTACGACCATTGCACACAAATCCCCAATTTGCACAAAAATTGAAACTATTTGACAAAAACAAGAGGGTTCCTGTGGTATCATGTGTTAGCAGATCTAAAAATATCAATGTTCACAATTTACATAGTTTTTTACCAAAAGTTACTCTAGTCGCACTAAAAATAATGGGGTTCATGTACTCCCATGCCCCATGAGAAAGCTGGGGCTAAAACCTCAACTTGATGGACCAAGCATTCTTGAAATTCATCGAGAGTGACGAGGTTTTCTAACTTTTACCTTTTTGACATCAGATGACTTAAGCGACCACCGAACAATAGGGAGATGTACTCATTAAGAGGAACGACATACCGAAGATGACCTTCATCCATCCAAGTGGTGTCAAGGGTATCGTGTTAAAAAGCTGAAATTAGCCAAAAATATCAATTTTCCAAAATTTAACCTATTTTCCCCAAAAAAAAAAAAATGCCATTACTTTGATACCCCTCACGCCTTCATGCTTGTTCCTCTGTTCTTCTGGACCTGTTGGTTGGAAGGTTCTGCTTTTCCCCTTGAGGCATATTGCAGGAAAAAAATATTTCATGGAAAAGTAACCCTCCCCTTGTCTCACTTACCCCGCTGTCCGCTTTCCCCAGAACATGTATCATGCTGTTGGTGAACCACACCAACAGGATCTCCCAGGCAATCAGGAAGGGCAGAGGTTCTTTTTAGTCTTACAGAATCAGAAATGCCTAATTGTTAAAGTATTTCCAGCCAAAAACACATCGGAATTGCATGGTCGCTGAATAAAACAAGCAGACAGCATAGTTGGTGGAAAATATTCATTATGCATCTCAAACTAGTTACAAGGCGATCGCCAAAAGGACCTCGCATGGTTGCGCCGATCGGTGGTTTCTATTATTCACTACCATACACACTCTACACAAACAACCAGTTCATGCAGCCATCGGCATTCAAACGAACATCACAATATTTCACATTTAACACATAATAATTCTAAAAAATTCCTTAAAACAAGAGCAATGGTGCTGTAGCTCAAAAACCCCAAAAACAAATGCTCATAGTATTCCACTTTAGCATGATTCAACAAGGAGCATTATGACTACAGGATCTTTACATGTGATGCTGTTTGTTTCTTTAGTTACTTTGACCTATCCCGATGCTGGCAATGATAGTGATCTCGGGCACTCATATGCACCAAGTCTAAGTTTATAAAAATGTTAATGGATAAGTCTTCCTAAAGGTCTGTGACACTTCTTTAGGCCCAAATTCACTGGTGGCCCTTCTATTAGCGTTGTGAGGGCTTTGAACGTTCTATGGTGGCTAGAACAGGCCACACAGTAGTGCAGTCCTGTCAACACCATCCCGACAAACATTTACTTGCCAAATTAGACCGTTGAATGACCTACAGTGACCTGATCCATGAATTATAAATGTTTGAACTGGTATAGGGTATAATCTCCATACCCACAGGTGTGTTTCATTGGTATATGAAAATTTCGGAACTAACTTGCAAGATGTTGCCTAAATATGCGAATGTGACACATTGAAGGACTCCATGAACAAATCTTTGTTAAACACGTTTCGGGGACTGGATTTATAGTCCATATTCCAACCACACTATGAAATTTTGATAAATTATGAACATGAGATCAACCTAATTAGGCAGCATATTCTATGCTCGTGAAAATCTAATCAGTTCATTACCCTTATTCCTTCACCTATTGGCCAAAAACCAAGTAAACAAGCACTTACGGTTCATCCGTAACCTTGCTAACGAGCCCAAACAAACAAGAGCACCAATGGTGCTGTAGTAAACCATGCTCGAACTATCTACCTGATCAGCAGGTGTCCGTCGGGGCTTTCGCACCTCGTTAACTTCCATATGTGGAACGAAACAGAAATTGACTAGCCCGATAAATTTATAGGCGGATCCCACCCGCTCGCAGCTCGTCTGGCGATAGTAAAGACACTAATAATTTCCGTTAGACTCGCAATGGGATCCGAGTCCTCGACAAAGTTGTTAACATGTTAGCCTGTGTATAAAATAATCACACAACTTTTTATTTCTCCCATGACTCAATGTTTGTTTAGGAGCTTAAAATAAATTACGAATAAGAATCACACCATTGTTTCTTGTCGTATACCACTGAGACACAGTCACATGGTTTTACCGACCCTTCAATTGCAAAATCTTAGGGATATCCAGGGCTGTTGAAGCCGTGGCAACATTTAACGACTAAATGCATTTTAACGAGCATAACTGTGTAGTAGTAATAATTGTCAACTGCTATTGTACAAGATACCAAGAAAAGTATTAAATCTATTGCGGTGGTGAATAATCAGCAGATAGGACATAAACCTAAAAACGAGTAGGTGCTCTTATTGAAAGTCAAACCGACCATAGACAGAATTGTACTATACTACAGTACCGCCCCCACAGGTATGTTATAACCAGAAAGCAAAAGCTAGTGATTCCTTTGTGATTTTTCTGGCATCTATGGGCCAACGTAACAATGACAAATTTTCCCGTGTATCCCAACCAACCATAGGGTCCTAATTTTGATAAGACAGCTACCCACTGAATTTCGAGATTTTCAGACATTGACCTATGGCGACCTCAGAGGCCCTGACCTGACCCAAAACAATAGGTTCACGGTACTAATCGTGGGGAACACCACATCTGTTGGGTCAAGTATGAGCTTTCATCCATCAGGCCAGGGTCGAGATTATCGTGTTCAAAGCCCAAACAAGGCGATCAGTTATATATCAGCGTCTCGCCTGTTTGCTCCCCCCGCGATCAGTGATTTTTCTTTTAGTCACATGCAAGACGAATTACAAGCATCCATATGTTGCTTTAATATCCCAATACCTTTTAAAATATTCCAACATTCATTGCCTAGTTACTGACTACACCCTTGAGCCTACCTTATGTACCTGCCGTTATAACCAATATACGTACTGAGTTAATAGTTCCCTTCAGATACTGTATTGTCCAAACAATGTGAAAGACCCGAATCCTAATGAAGTTTATCCTGTATAGCACAAGGGATGGCACTTATACATGTACTACTTCCATCAACTCCCTCGGGAGTTCACACCCACCCCTCTCCCATCCCGTTCTAGAGTGGAATAAGCCATCTAACTGCGGCTTCCCTGGCAGGAGTCCATGCAGGCCCCTAATGGCTGAAGCTATGACAATAAGTGTACACGGCAAGTTCCCTCCCTCCCCCCATCTCAGCACACACGAGCTACTGCAGGTGACACCTCACACCATTCATCCTTGAATAGGTGCCGGGGGGTAAGTAGTAAGATGAGTGTTTACACTTTATATGGTCAGGTCAGGGGGCCCAGAAGAGGTGACTGGAAGGCTGATGTGTAAACCTAAACGGTAAAAAGGCGGGTTTTGACAATGGATGAAATCTCATGTCTGTCACAGATGGGAGAATACTAGTTAGGATGAATGGAAATAACATCCCCAGGGGTTGAAATGAGATAAAACAGTTTGTATTGATAGTGAATGTTATCAATACATAGTGATTGTCAGCCTCATGCTGGTCAGCTAGGTGCCCCAAGACTCTATAACCCTCTCTTAAAAAAGGGTTTAGGCGCCCACTTTTGTTTCTTGGAGTAGGTGGCGCCCAGCTTGTTGCAGTGAATGTTACTATTGTGAAGTTGTGGTCCAGTAAACTGACATTTGAGGATCCTTTGATGACACTAACAGTTTATTGAAAAATGTGACCCTTGATCATATGCCAGCATATCCCGATTAACGAAATTTCAGTATATAAACACACCAGTCACTAAAACCTGATTGCGCAGAAAAGGGTAATATTTTGGCAGTTTTCTTGACCTCGACTGACCCTTTGTATGACAGATGGGATCCGCTCGGTCTTTTCCTTTTATACTGAAAAATGTCTTTGCCTCAATGTGATTGACCAAGCCCCACAAAAGCCTTATGTCATCGGTACTATTCCAACCCTATTCTTATCGCCCCAGAAAGTATTAATCAACCCTCAGCCCACGTACTTTAAGACCAGGTTTGTCAGATTGAAGGGGAGGTGGAGTTGGTTTTGCTCGATGTTAGCCCCCATGATATAGCACACTATCACAATTCCCCAAAATCGAAAAGTTTTTCTAGTTCTTTGGCCTGTAACTCCACAGAAAAAAGCACATTTTCTTAACACGTTGGACCTTTGACCTTTGACCGTCTATAGATGTTGTTGATTACTGAACACAAAAAGACCCGACAAATCTCCCCCCCATTTTTTTGAGCACTAGCTGCGTTCAAGCCAATTTTGACTGGCAACTTTAACACAAATTCAAAAACAATGTCCGCCCCTCCATCTACGCACCCCATTATTCACATACAATGACCTTCTTTAAGTGACCTGTACATGTGTTAAATTACTCGGGACAAAGGTGTACATCTCACCAAGTCTCATGAGGACTCACAATGAACACGCCGAAGGTTATTGCGAAAAAGTAGTAAGATTAAACTTTGACCTCTTGTAACTAACAAAGTATGCGCCCCACGCACCATGAAGCGTGGTGAGGGAGTTGGTTTCCTCCAATGAAGCACACAAAGGTCTATCACATATCCAACAAAAAAAACAGTTTTTTTTTTTGCCCGACTCCCAACCAAGCCATGTACATTTTAGTCAAGACTCAACTTTTAACAAGGACACGACGAGGTCAAATTGAGGTCAGAGGCACAACAGCAGGTCAACAATTATACTACAATGGTGAACCTTCAGCATTCTAGGAATATCCATCATCCGATTATGCCAGAAACAGGTTTTGACCCCAAGTGACGATGCATGACTTTATGACATGGGCATGTTTTTATGAAAATTGAACTCCCCAGTGATACACAAACCACTACTACCGCCCAGCCACTTTTACACGCCCCTCGATGAACACGAGACACATTTTCGCAGAGCACACTTCGCACAAAAAACCATATCAGTTTTTTACCCTACGTGGACCTTTGATGGACATTCAATGACAGCGCGGTTTTTATAAAAATTGGTTACTGTCTCATGTGAGCATCATCCTAGAAGCATATTGTATTCATGCCACCCCACACGTCCAGGTTACTTGCGAAAAAGCTAATTAATTAAACCTTGACCCCTGAATACCAATAAGTATTTTTTTTTGTTGGTTGTTTCGATCGAAGCGGAGTTGTTTCCCCAGAAGCCCACAATATGGTCATATTACAATCCCAAACCACATAACCAGGTTTCTTATTTTTGTGTCCCCGTAACCTTAAATAAGCACTGATTTATTTCAAGTTCAACTGTCAACCATTTATAGGACACCGACAGTATTGGCCGCCAAGGATTTGAGGCTCACAGGTCACACCCCCATGCAGGTCAACACACTAACTGGGCACAATAGTGAACCTTCCAGCCTTCACCATATGTATTGTTCAATTCTACGATTTATGGACAGAAACACACGGTTGTTGCACTCAAGTGATCTGATATGACCACCACCAACCAACCACAACACGTTTTCTATGAAAATTGTAACTCTCCAGGTGCTACATCCACTCCTAGGAAGCATTTTGCATTTCTGATGACACCATGCCCAGTGCTCCCATTGCCGAAAAAGTAACTAATCAGTTTTGGACCCCCTAAGTGACCTTTGAATGACCCTTTCATGACCATGGAGGTTTTATCTAAAAAACTGCTTACTTCACCCTTCTTGATGCCTGAATAAGTTCGACCAAATTCACTCCGACCTGAACCATAACCACTCAGGTCTGGATCCCCATCATAAGAAAGCTTATACACCTACCCACTTAAATTGATCAGACCCACCATTCGTGACTTATCGTGTTTACAAGGTGTTTTCAGACTTTGACCTATGGTGATCCCCCCGGCAGATGGACCTCGACCTGACCCAAAACGATAGGTTCATGTACTCATCATGGGGAAACACACATACAAAGTAGAGCTTCATCCATCCAGGGGTAGACCGTTATCGTTGTTTACAAGCCAACAAAATTGGCCAAAAAACATCGAATTGTCACAAATTTTCGTTTGCAAAATACACTCCCACTATGCAAAAACATAGGTTCATGTACTCCCCATAAGAAACTATATACCATTTTCAACTTGATCAGACCACCAGTTATGCCCCGAACTTATCCGTGTTACAAGGTTTTCAGACTTTGCTTCGGGTTGACACCTCAGATGCCCTCTGACCCCTGACCAAAAAACAATGAGGGCTTAATGTACTTGTGATTCCATGGGTGAACGACATACTCAAGTATGAGCTCACCACTGGCTTCCCTGTGGTCCCCTTTTCCTGTGTAGGTTGTCCAGGCGTTCTCGTGCTTTTCCACCGCACCATCATGTACAAAAATGGTTACATTTTTACTTTATCATATTTTTTACCGCAATTCACAAAAATTTTTCTATTTCGACCAAAATTCACTATCCCGAACTGAACCAAAAAAATAGGGTCCTGTACTCCCCATAAAGAAGCTATACACCTAATTTCAACTTGATCAGACCAACCATTTCTGGCTTATCGTGTTTACCAAGGTCTTCAGACTTGGACCTCTGTGTGGAACTAAGATGGACCTGACCCAACCCCATAAAAACAATAGGGTTCATGTACTCATCATGGGGAACACACACCCACTATTACGTATGCGCTCCCCGACACCTACCCAGAACACTCGTGATAAGAGTTATCTGTGTTACCATCTTACGCATGGGCGCACACACACACACAAACTACACACACACGCACCCACACAATCTACTCAAACACGACATGACTGCTATCCGATTCCCTGACTTACGTCCAAGGACATCAAAAGAAAGCGAAGCCCCACCGCTTCGTTGGTGTGTACGGGGCAAGCGGCTGGCATCCGCTACCCGCTGCTGAACAAAAGATCAAATGATTATCGCCGCCAACACCGGCCATGTAAGAGAATACTATAAAAACTCTAGCCTTTTGTGTAGCCGGAAGATCATAGCGTGACCGTCTTCACCGCCATTGTCAATTACCCATTCAACCGCCGACTTGTTTGACATCAGAGCTATGGACGATAGTCGTTGCCTTCGAGAGCTGTAGTCAACTGTCTTGATATTTGCGCGGCGGCCTTCCCAGACCCGATCGATAAACAGAACTAGGCTATAAACTCTTATTTGCAATGTTGGTTTGTGGAGGCATATTCACCCCCCGCACTAATCTTTTAAAGTATATCAGACCCATCGAGGCTGAGCTTAGCGAGGATATAAGTCGAGATAACCGAAAATAAGGAAACGCAGCCCACATTGAAATGAAAAAGCACCCGGTTTTCGATTGAAAGTTGTCGTACAGTTCCATGCAAAGGTTTGGTGCACAGCCCGTTACACCACCTTATATTTTCCCTAACGCACCAGTTTGACTGATCACACATTATATAGCGTGAGCGAGAAAAAAATATCGATTGGCTGGCGCCCACACCAGTGGGAGTGGAATTGAACCGTTGAGAGTTCAAGGCAAACCCCTTTGTCCCCCGGCGCCCGCAGTGTGTTAGCCGCGCCTTTTGTTGCTGTTCGATAAACAATAATGACAACTATAACACGAAATTTGCATTTTCGAAAAGCACCCCCGGAGCATATGAGTCACAGAGTCCATACCATTTCTAAATGTAAAATCACCTATGAGTAGACCCATAATTGTCCTTGTGCGTGCATATTTCGGAAATAGTTTTGATACAACGCGCACAATTTGCAGAGAAATTGACGTTCGACGCCCAGAGCTAGTATTATACATCGCCAGTGCACAGTTGGATTACTTATAGCATGTACTCGTGGCTATTCCCTCCCTTAGCCCAGATTTAGCAGCTCATCATTTTTAATGTAAGTGTTATAATATAACATCAATGTCAGTGAGAACTATTGAAATTATTGAAACCCCGCCCCGGCCAGCATGTATTCGCCTAACTTCTTTCATGCACGTGTGACTGCTTTCAATGCGTATTTACTCTTCTGTGTTCGCGCGGCCCCCCCCCCACATTCAAAGGTCAGTAGTATGTAAGCATGCGCCGTCGAAAAGCGGGCCACCTTACCATATTGTACGTTGACCGTCGTGTGGGTGGTTTGAGCTGGATACGTCAGCAGCTAGCGGGCGGATATTCTTGTAGCAAGTGCTCGCCACATCTTTGATTGTTGATGATTGGTGCTATGGTTATATTGTCAGTAATGACGACGACGTGATTAACTAACCGCGATAATATATTTTATAGTGTTGGTATCTTGAGTCGTGACCCGGTTTTCTGCACCGCCTATTCCGCGGCTTGTAGAATGTTTCTATGCCCTTTTTTTTCCCTTTGGTGGTCGAAGTAACAATCACGTGTTTGTCCACACATTCTTTTCACCTGACTTATTCGCATATACAGTATTTGTCACACCCACCAACCACTTGCACCTTACTGGGTATCTCCGACCTGTGATATCTCGGTTTAAGAGAGGAAATATGGGACACGGAATGGTTAGCGAATCGTTTCCTTGGGCTCATTTTGGCCCTCGCATGCGGCAGGACTTCGCCCATGTTCCTGAATTGGTCCCCCGGTATTCACAGCGTTTGCATATGGTGAAGGGTTTTTGTGAGCGCCAACTCTAAACCTGAAGGGGGCCACGCTTGTTGCTAAATTGAGCCCTGTGCATGTTCCAAAGCGCGTTGGTAGTTTTTTTGGTTTTTTTTTGTTCCAGGTGGGTGGGGGAACACACTGGGCACGCAGGCTTCCCGACTCTTGGCGGGCATTCATACGGCTGGGATTATGGTGGCGGTAAACAGCGTTGTAAGAAAGCATCTGGTTTAAGGTCAGGCGGGGCCAAACACAATTATCCTGATTGGATAATTTCTTCTCAGACTTCCAGATTGGAATAATATGTAAATAACATTTTTTTAATCTGTGTTTTTGATATATTCCCCCCCTCATGAGTCCGTCTTATTTACCATGTTCTTTGAAAATATCCAACCGTCGAGACAATGACCATACGAATTAAGGGCCAATCCTGTTTATCCCAGGTCCTGAGGTGCACGTTTTGTTTTTGTAAGTACACTCCGGCTTTGTGCCGGAGCAAATGTTTTTGTGGTTTTCAACATATTCCGGACACGAAAAAAAAAAGCGTTTGATAGCGTTAAACTTGCGGTGATGGATAAGTTTTCTACTAATTCCGGTAAACTTTCTAATGTTCAATTTTTTCCCAAAAGCTACATGAATCAAGAGGAAATCGAATTAGGTCTTACTGCGCTGCATGGAGTGGAATACCGGAGTGGGAATTAAAAGAAATCAGTACGCGATACGGTATCACTTCAATGCCAACTCTAACAGTTATTGTTCCGAACCAGTGTTCTCTGTTTTTGGCCAGCGAACATGGAAGGAATCAAACCGTGAAACATGGTCTTGTTTCTCTTTTTTCTCTGCCTTCGTGGCGTTGGCAAAAAGGAGGACAACTTTTCGCCCGACCCAGTGTTTCGTGTTCCGCGCGCAACATGTTTTCGCCACTGATGGTGTGCGTGACTAGTGGGTAAATATATTGCAGACACGTGAGCGTGTTCCACTTGAATCTAGATGACTATCCAATCAAGTTTTAGTCTGCCCCCACCTGCGTAACGGACCACCCCTTTGGTGCGGCGGAGCTCGAAAAAACATAAGCCTACTCTTGTAGAGATTTTGTGGGCGGAGGAAACTTCCCCGCGAAGACAAGACCAGGTTTATATTCATGCTGTCAGGCTTCTGGAGTACGCGGGCCGCCGCCGACCCTTGAAGGAAAGGGCCTCTGAACGTGGTCCCACCTTCTACATTTTGGATATTCCCGTATACATTATTGCACCCATCACGCTATCTCTTCTAGGTTTTTTTTAGTTCGACCAAGCCCCATTTGTACTTATTACACCCACCGATCAGATACACCTTAGGTTTAATCCCGCTGAATGCCACAATCATTCTTGCATGTGTTTCTATCACGACGGCTTTAACTCTGTTTAATCCCGGCCAAATTTCATAAAGGACACAGAATTTGTTTGAATGTTACCAATCAGTTTCATAATTTAAACACTGCTTCGGCAATGTAGGAATAAGTGATACACGGAAAACTGATATTCCACCGACTAGTTTTAACGCGAGTCAGATGGTGCCTCCACCGACATGACATGTACAGATGACGGTTGGAACACTTACTAAATTGTTTACTTATTGTGTCGCAAGGAATCGTGAGAGTACTGAGTTGCCGCGGAGGCCCAAGTGCGACAACGGGCGGGCGAGGGCCTAGAACCGATCAAGAATTTACTAGCCTCCCCGAATGAGCGATGACAGCTGCACGGTCAGGGAATGCACACTGCACTCTAATAATACATCCCCGCGACACGGAACGTGTCCGGGGAATTATGGTTTTGGGTGTGTAGGCCGCCGCAGTTCCAGGCTCGCGCCGCGGAACTTAGGCTTAACGACCGCACACTATTGTACACTCTTTCAACGCTTACCGATGATCTGAAACTGGTACACATGTCCCGCTCCTGTGGAATCTCGGATGAGTTCGAACGTGGGGCATCACTGCAAGATGGGGTCACTAATTGCATAATTACGCGAAATTTTCACGGTAGCCGCGCATTTGAAACGAACTTGGTTGGTCGTCGAGTGACTATAGTTGCTCCCAAAATGTGCCGACGGGTTCTTTCAAGGTCATCGGGGTCCCACCAAACAAAATAATTGCCACCAACTCTCCAAACGTTGTCAGATTTGAAGAAAATGGTTTGTAGGGCTAAGTGGTGAGCCCAAAAAGTGGGGTCTTTCAAAGTTCACGGACCTGCCGCAAATTTGCCGATCAACCCCCCGCCTGTGTAGATTTTCCCCCACAACATTTTGTCAGATCTGCACCCCCACGAACTGGCATGGCTTTATGGGCCTGGCATGGCACACCACTTTGTTAAAAGTCATATTAAAAGCGAATCGTGGGGGCTAGGGGTAAAAAACAAAAAAATATGTGGCTATCAATGGGCTTGGTCACATTTGTGCACGACCCCATACGATACCAGCACTCCCCTAAATTTATTTAGACAGTCGACTGTTAAAAAAGGTGACATACCTTAATAGGAGCGTCTCAACACCTGGCGATCGATACCGATAAAATAAAGTACGGAATTCCAGTTGAAAATATTTAAACTTTTATCGTAGGATAAATTTATCGGATATGCGGCATTTAAATTGCGCAATGCAAGTGATAAACTTGCACAATTCTGCAAACAAAGTATGGAAAGCCAAACCCAGGCTATTACGGTACACACGTGGAGATGAGCTTAATTTTTACATTTTGTTCGAGCAGAGAACAAGCTCCAATTTTCAGCTCAATTGGACTGAATGCTTTCTTGGCAAACTCACTTCGCGTATATCTTGGGATACCGATGCTAATAGGACTAGATATTAAACGATTTTTTTTTTTTTTTCTCAAGGTTTGTGGCGGAGTATGGTGAGTCAGCTGCCCCCCCCACACGATTCTGTGATCGTAAGTGACTGATTATTTGGGCACATCATTGTCGCGCGGACGGGGGGGGGGGGCGCGCGGCCTTCCGGCTCGACGATATCCAGCCCTACACCGGCCTCTCTGTCGTCACCCCCCCCCAGAACCTTGAGTTAAGGGCGGCCCATAGTACCAATAGTTGGATCGGGGTTTCAGCCACGCCCACTGACCGCGGCGTGACACCTCACAGACCCCCAGCACACCCCGAGGCGCCAGACAGAAGGGGGGGACAGACGCTCGGCTGGCATCGCTCAGAGGACGGTTGGCCGCTGACATGGCACGCGCCGCTGGGGCACTGCAGCTAAGTCCTTCAGGCAGCTGGCGGACTCGTACACATTGCACGCCTCCACACCAGTACTGCAAGCGCAAGAAAGCTCGCAATCCGCGACCCATGCAGGCACTCCCACTTGACGAAAGCGACCAGACCCGAGAAGGGAAACTTGGCTTTCTCAACTAAAATCCCCCACTCTCCCAGTCTGATAGGGCCGAGAAGGTCCAGGCTAAACTCTATCAGTCACGAATTTGTATCGCACAGGGAACACCCATAAGATTACAACCTATAGTACGATGTATCGAACAGGTGTGACAGCGCTTAACTCCAGGATTAAACAAAAACTGGTTGTAGAAAGTATCTTGGTTCTGACCAAAAGCAGGGGCTTATGGGGGTTAGATAATCGTCCCTTGTTCGGCTCTACAGAACGGCCGTGGGGACATCTCGAGGGGGAGCCAGACGGTGGCGATCTGGTTGGTATACCCGCCAAAATTAGTAATATTTGGGCCATTCGGTGTCGCCAACATTGCCCCTTATACAACCACATAAGTCATGTCGACACGGCTTACTGGGCGTGGTTTTGGGGCTGTCCGGATGTTCTGGTGTAGGAAGAGTGGAGTGAAGTGGACAGTGTTTAGTCGTTCCTGACCTGAGTGCGGCGCTAGCGTAGGGGAAGACTCAAAGCTATTGAGAAGTGTAGTGGGGGAAGAGGCAGATCGGACCATGAAGCCATCTGCCTTTCAGAGACACTCCTGTCTCTAGGTTGACCCCCTTTGGCTGTTTACGTCTGAGGGTAGCTCGGGATGTGCAGTCGCGGAGGATCTGTCCGCACCTGCGATAGTCTGGATGGTGTTGCTACGTAGAGATGGATGTATATTGCACCAGAGACCCCGCGTCGTGAGTGTCTGCGAGGACAGGTTAGGCCACAGGTACGAGGGCTGTATGTATTTAACATCATATATGGTGTATATACTATATTATATATGTATAACTTATTAACATGATTAACTATATCAGGTAACATGGTGAAGAGGCATGCGAAACAGCAGGGAACCTCTTATAAGTAAAAAAATAGTATAAATGGGAACAGGATAGAGAAGATCGTACTTTACAGCATCTGCCGTTTGTTTTTGACGAGGGCGGGTGTACTGCCAAGCTTCTCCAAGTGAGTGAACATATCTAAGTACACACACCTAATTTTTTCACTGTGGTGACAGCCTGTAGCCCTGGACAGATGTGGTCAGGTGGAGCGACTGGTAGCTGCGATTGGTCATGTTCAGTTTAGCCACGACGTTTGGCGCAGATACAATCAATTCCGTCTTACTGGGGTTCATTCTTAACGTGTTTGCCCCCACCCATGCACTTATATAGGTCTAGAGGCACGATTGCAAACCGTGCCGCTATCTCCGTCCAAGTGTCGTCACCAACATGAATCGGAGTTTCAGTTTCATCATGGCAGAGTAGCGTGGTATGATAATTCGTGACGTTAGCAGATTTCAAAAACTTATGGTTTGGTGGATCTGTGAACTACGAATACTTACCCCATATGACACTTGCACCCCACAACGCCGCCCTTGACCATGCGGCAACTTTTACAAGTAGTACGGGATGGCAACATAGCGTATTCTTATTGGCTAGGCAGAGGGTACAAGGGATACTGAGGGGCGAAAGGCCCGCGATCCGCGAAGGCGGAAGCCAGTGATGGCCGGAAAGTGGGGAGTAGGAGTGGGTACGTCCAATATGGGGTAAGTATTCGTAGTTCACAGATTCACAAACCAGTAAGTTTTGGGAAACTATTCAATTTAATCAACTTTACCCCATATTTGCACTTTGCACAGACTAGCACAGGGCCACTCGAGGCGGGTCCGTGACGTCACGAACAGGGTTGTTGGTCGGTGGAGAATGGCAGTGGGGGGGGGCAGAGCAGCCCTAGTGCAGGCTAGGCTTGCGAGGCTCTCAGCCCACGGTATGAGAAAGCCCGATGCGGAGAGAAAAGCTGACTACAAGGAAAGAAGAGTTGAGTGCGTATAACGAACGAACGTTCGTTTTCACCCCAGAAAAACGGTGCCGTGACCGAACCGGACACCCAAAACCTGAGCGCTCCACCTGATAGATACGACGGTTGCAGAGGTAAAGTCTCTTGAAGTGTGACCCGACCACGGACCGCCGGGTGGTCGACCACCGCCTCGAAGAAGAGTGACCTGGTTTCGATGCGAAGGGTTAGGTGCGCGCTTGCGACCGCAGGCTTGGGGGTACCAATCTGGCCCGGGGAGGGCCTAAAGAGTCGAATCATGGGATGAGCCCACCCACGGCTCGGGAGAGTCGATCTGGTTCAGGAGGGCAGAAAGAGTCGGAGGCCCGATACTTGCTCAGTAGGGCCGACCTCACATAGGACGGCAGGGGAGTGTGAGGACTACGGCTATGGGGAAGATCGGGAGGAACCAAACCAGGGGATCGATGCCCAGGAGCCGGCAGGAAGAGTTGGACCACTGCTCTGGAGAGTCGGCAAGATCGATCACTGGGCTCGGAGAGCTGATCTCACCCAGGGGGACAGGAAGGAGGTCTGACCACTGCTCTGATGAGTCGGCGGGTCCGATCTTCGGCTCTGTCGGGCCGATCTCACACAGGACGGCAGGAAGGGTCGGCTCTTCCGGTATGCAAGCCCGGGATGAGCGAAACACTGCGCAGGGGAACTGGCTTCGATGGCATGAAGAGTCGATCCGCGGGCTCCAGAGAGACGGGAAGTCGTCGAAAACGCGGATCGGGGAGCTTGATCTAGCTCAGGAGGTCGGAGAAGAAAAGTAAGTGGGATGAAGGCTCCGGAGGGGTCGGTTGGGCTAACCCTCGGCCCGGAAGAGCCTCTGGCCAGGCGGCTGATAGAGTCATACCACGGAACTGGAAAACCGGCAGGCCGACCATCGGCTCGGGAGAGCCCATCTAATCAGGGAGGGCCGAAGAAGTTCGACCACAGCCCCGGAGGGTCGGGAAGAGTTCGACAAAACACGGCTCGAGACCGCCGACAGAGACGGTTCACGGCTCTGGGAGAGCATCACCCACTGCTACGGAGGCAGACGGTTAGGGAAGGCCGGGAGGAGACGGTCACGGCTCTGAAGGGCGGACCCGCTCTGGAGTCTCTAGGAGACAAGTCTCGACTAGGAACACGGAACGCCCCACAACCGTGGCACTCCGATGTCAGCGGGGTCCGGACTAGCCCGGTTCTGTAACAGGGCCCGGCTGTAGGGAGCACGGCTACCTAGGGGTGGGTAAGCCAGGTTGCTCCGTTAAATGGGTCAACGAACGGTTCTGTCTTCTCAGCGAACGGGGCGGGTAGGTCGAGCGACAATGTGCTGACTTAGGGAAAAAACGCGTCCGACGTGAAGGTGATGACCGGCGTTGGAGAAGCCATGGGGTCCACGGAGTAGGAGACGGCAGAGGCATCTGAAGGGAGCACGGCTACCTCTGGGTGAGCCGGCTGCCCGTAAACGGGCCCCGTGGTTCTGTCTCTCAGCGGACCAGGGAGGGTCGCTCGAGGAGCGACGGCTGGCCTTCGGGAAAGCGCGTCCGACATGAGGGTGATGACTGCATCGAAGTAAGCCATTGGGTCCACGGGAGTAGACGGCGAGACGGCGCAGAGAGCACGGGACTCGGGTGGTGAGCCGGGTTGCTCCGTAAACGGGCCGTATAGTTCTGTCTCTCAGCGGACAGTCGGCGGTCGATCGAGGTGGCGGAAAGTTGCGGCTCTCGGGGAAAGACGGAAAGCGCGTGAGACGTGAAGGTGATAAACTGCGGCCCAAAGAAGTAATGGGGCCACGGAGAAGAGCGGACGAGACCTACTGAGAAGGAAGAAGAGAACGAGGACGTCGGCGGGACTGGGCATAGGTCAAGGTTAGGCTTACAGGCGAGACGTAGGCCCGCCAGCCAACACTCCGGCAGGTTATATCCGGCCGTTTCCAGTCGTTGAGCTGAGGCCCCCCCCCCTATATTCAGTAAGTGTCTATTTAGGCAAGCCCTTTAGAGTCTCGCTACGGAGGTAGCGAGAGTGGGCCTGGTAAGAACCCGAGGGAAGGTAGCGAACTGCTAGTCTCTCCCCGGAAGCAGTACGCTTGGAAGCACGACCCTGACCGGAAACGGCCCTAGTCCTCGACTGGCAGCGGACGTTGTACTGTTTCGCTAGATAGTGGAGCCGGCAACTACGCCCCGGTGGCCCTTCCGCCGCGCTCAAGTAGACAGACTGGCCATGGATTGAGGAGGGGCCACCGACCAACGAACGAGGGATAGAGTCACTTGAATAGCGACAGCGTTAGCGAAAGCTTGTCCCGAACGTAGGAACTATGCCGGAGAGGACCGAGAAACAGTCTCTGGCGTGCGGGACCGTAACAAACGGCCCTCGCCGAAAAAAAGAGACCGCCAGCGTTAAGTCACGCCATAGGTTGAGCGGGGGTTAACGCCACCACTAACAAGATGATGTCCATCCGACCCCCGAGGACTAACCGGAGGGGTAATAGCCTCGCAGCTCCTGGGCGGTAGAAAACACATGCTCCACTGGTCGCAAAGCCCCTGACAAGAGAGAACCGGCGCCACGCGCTGTTTCGACGGATGCCTCGTACTCCCGGAGACCTCCCGGGAGATCTCGGTATCGGGGAACGTCTTGTCGTCTCCTCCCCCTCTTGCCGGAACCCAACAGCTGAAGTTCCTGAGGGGCCGTCGCGCCCTAACCTCCCCTACGAGGAGGCCGGGAGGTCCAGGAGCGTCAAGCCGTAGGGCCCCGGAACGTCGGCCCCTCTAAAAACGTCGAAAACCGGCGAAACTGGTTTGAAACGATCGGCCCCAGCAGGGCTCGCGGCTTGGCAATCCAATGTAAACTTCTCCGCCTAGCCGCTATCCGAATCCGAGGCAGAAGAAAGACCTCCTGGGGAGATATAGACGATGTGGATGTGCACGAGGGATTGAGCGATCCCTGGTACCCTTGGGAGGCTGGGCGGTGCATGAAGCCTTTACCGGCCTGCCGGACCGCTGGGCCCAGGGACCGGTCCAAACGCACTCGTCGGGGAACCTCCGGGCCGTTTCGAGAGTAACCACACCCCGATCGGACCCGGCTGGGCTCGGCCCCGACCTTGCTTTTCGGGACCCCGGGCCAGCCCGAGGTGTTGTAACGACACCACGTTCGGACCTGGATGGGCCGGCCCCGACCTTGTTTGTCGGGACCTCCGGGCCGTACCGAGGTGTAACCACACCCCGATCGGACCCGGCTGGGCCGGCCCGACTCTACTGTCGGGACCCTCGGGCCGTCCGAGGTTGTAACGAAACCCGTTCGGGCCGGCTGGGCCAGCCCGACCTCTCCTGTCGGACCCCGCGGCGT
>JAODTK010002391.1:0-11049 GCA_026419785.1 Sclerodactyla briareus | reverse complement strand
GGAATCTGCAAATATTTGGAACATTAGTAACTCGGTAAAAAGGAAATACGGCTCCAAATTGAAGAGAAAAAGTGTGGCCGATACAGGCGTTTATATAATTTTGTGAAGAAAAATTATTAAAATGAATATAAAAAAAAAACGCAACGCAGATCTTTCGATTGCAACTAATTTTCTGTACCACATAGCACCAGAGGGGTCCCCACAACCGGGACATCCCAGTGGAGTTTGTTCTCCACCCACCACACATAGATCATAGCAACGGGTTGCTATAAATAAAATGGCAAACGACTACAAAGACTATCCGGCCAGCCAGGATCGATGAGATGAATAGAGGAAAACACTGCAGAGACACGGGTTAACGATGGAAAGGTGTTCCGTTCTGCTGATTCAATCAGCTGCAACAGTATTACTCACGAATAAATTGCTTTCTGTGTCTTGGCTCGTAATCAAACGGGAAGGAAACAATCATTGAGGCCAGAATGGGGGATTAAATAGTAGCGTATTCCCACAGAAAGAATATGTCATGTGGATACTTATGAATTACGATATGTCAAAGTTCGAAATTCGAAAAGGAAAGAACACAAAATCACAGAAAAACATGGAAGGTCCTTGTACTCTCGGTTCTTCTAAAAAGACTACTCGCAGTTGTTCCGTTCCTCGGTACCGAACATATTTAATAACTACTCGCTTGGATGACTACCGACTACATCCTATCATTGCACCAATTACTATTTTCTCATAGGTCATAAAATAAATGTATGCACTTTCCGATGCCATGTCAACATAACCGATACGTTATTAGTTCACAGTAACCATCGTTATCATGTTTAACATTCCAAAGCAACGGCAAGATTGCTCATGGAATCGCAGTAGAGTCACATACATAAACGATATGTCGTACCTAAAAGCTCCGATCAATCGAAGAATAAAGAGAATAGAGACACGATAAGCACGAACAGTCGAAATAATGCGCGTATTTTCTGCTTTTTTTTTTTTTACAACTCCAAGATTCACGAAAAGAGGAATCTCTATGAGTACCAGTATCACTGACATCGTATAAGCGCAGGGGGCAAAGGTCACGTATTAGTGTCATCATATTCATGCATTAAAACAAGTTGATTGTTGAGTCAATTGCTACTACAACAAAGATAAGGATGTATAATCATTCTGAGTTCAAGTTCAATCGCTAGCAAATCAAAAAATACCATGAACCAGTGCACGAAATAACCCATTTGTAGCTGTTGATATAAACAGTCGGATTTTATTTTTATATTAGTTAGTTGCATAGTCGGAATTATTTATGAAACAAATCGCGTGCTAACATGTGCATAGAGCATTATCAGAGCTTAAGTTGATTTATTACAACGTGACACCGTATTGACAATAAGAGACAAGAAAGTTAGTGTATATGATGTTATATAATGAATTATATATGAATATATTTTCTCTTCCCATTGACGGTTCGTTTTTCTTCGTGTGTATCATCGGTTCTTACACACACCAGCGTGAGTGTTGCCAGGTACTATGGTAACTGATTTTCTGTTCGTGCTGTATAGTTTATAGAGCATACCACAGGGACGGAAATGATACGGGGTTTCCCCCTACTGTACACTTCATATGAAGACACCAACTGGACGCATGGTTTTTGTTTTTATATTTCACCAAATTTCAAAGGTGCTATCTATCGGTGCTATTGTTGGCCTATGTCGGTGTACTTGTAGTAGTGATCATCGTCATATCAGTGATTTTCTCTTTAGAGGGTAAAGGGTCAGCACCCGTGTTAAAAAAAATCAAAGGCAGTTGAATGATATGAAGGACGGATGTGTCTTACAGGGTCAATTCGCGATCCACTAAGTCATCGGGACAATGTTCTCTGAAGTTCCCTGTTTCTGCATTATCGTGTTCTCTCTTTTTTTTTTTTCCCTAAAGGACAAGATCAAAGTTTCGAGAAAAAAGAGAGGATTGATGGTAATTTAATTATTTGAAGCGCACTTCCCGCTCGTGTGGTACCGCTATGGAATATTGAATAAAAACCGGAATGAGATTAGCGGTCATCAAAAAATATTGCTTCTTGTTCAGAAGTGCACATCGGCTCACTCAAAATCGTTTTACAGTTGTATGTAATGAAAATACATATGAGTTATAAACATAGAGCTCAACTGAGACTTGCTATTTACGGGAGTGTATATGAGTAAAAACTGTTAGTAGTCCCCCACTAAGAAGGGCAATATCTGATAATTGGAGGAAGATTGGAGATAGAGGGACATCGATATGCCCAATTCCAAACATTGTTAGAAAACACAGACGCTGACCTCAGACTAGTAAATTTGAAGAACGTAGGGTAAATTCCGTTGATTAGGGTCATTCTGTTACACAATCACGTATGAATAAGAGTAGCAATGTCCAGTTATACAATGGTCGTTTTCCCTCCTTTATCGAGTTTACAGATTTCTATATACTTGATGATTTTTCAGGTCAACAAACCCAAATCGAAGAAAAACAGAAACCTATGACAACAATCAACACAATGCAAAAGAGTTAAGCATTTCGGTCAGAGAAGTTATATTTCTGTTGAGGCGTGTGAACCTACATCCGAACGACTCTATTGATTTCAACAAACTTATTGCCATATTAGCATACTGAAACACATGATGTGTTCAGTATCATCAGCAATGTGCACAGAGCTGTTGTTCTCGTTGATGGGACGACATTGTGGGGAATATCACTAATAACGGTCAAGCACTTATAAACAAGGACCATGCATAAATAGCGGCCTGCGGTGCGTTACTGTTGAGGAGGAGCAACGCAAGCCATGTAAGTCACGGCCGAAAAGCGTCGGGGGTACAGTCGTTAGTGAAATTTGATCCAGGATATGTGCGATCCATGGCCCCCCAACGAATTTACCACATCTCATCTGAAACAGCACATAAAATTGACATGATGGGTGACTTGATGCAGTCCACTGTCCCCAAAGAGGGCAACGTGTTCTCAGATCCTCACAGATGTCTCGGGCATTTCCTGTGGCGAATTAGAGTTTTTACAAAAGGTAGGTAAGGTAAATGTCATTCAGACCAGGTTGTCCGTTGATAGGGTATGATAAGATTTGCAGTATAGAATATTCCTCTATTTCTTTCCATATAGTGGAAAACCCCAGCTATATCCAGAAAGCACACCCACGCCACCTAAAGTCATCTTTGACGGATCTCGCCAAATATGTCAGGGAGAGAAAGCAGACGGTTGGAAAACAATTTTATTGCAGGAATTGAGGTATTGAAACTTTAAGGCTTCTTTGATCTTGGATACACTTTAATTATCGTGTTACAACTGATGTTTGATGTTTGTCCTTTTCCCACATTTCTGTCGTCACCGTACGCCTCTTCAACGATCCTCATTCTTCTGCGTTATGGTATCGTGCAATCGATGCGAGATACAAACAGAAAAGGCCATGCTGTCTGGAAAATTATGACTGCCGGTAGTTGTAGTTACGGTTGAATTTCGTGTAGGGGGATTGCTGTTGATCATCCGCCTGTGAGGTTCGCACCCGCGCTCAAAGCGTATATGTTTCATCAACAATCGCAGCCAAAAACAATTCAGTAGGTACTTTCTTTGTATGACGGAACTAATTTTAACACTGTGTGCGATAGATCACACCAGGAAAAATATCTAGTTCGTTAGTTTACCTCAGTCAATTTCACCGTTCCAGTTTTCAGTTGTCATGTAACATCGTTCGCTCTGGTAGCAAGTGACAGTAGGCATTATTTCACCAGGGTACAATTATGGTGGGGTACCCATAGGTGCTGGTTGGTCCAGCCTCGAAATGCATTCGGAAGGAGGAAATGACGTTAGGGTGTGTTACGTGTTTCGGTACCTGTGTGGATGCGTCTATGAGCGCCGCCGCCCTGTTGTGTGTGGTGTTTGCTTGCATGGTTTCACATTTTTTTTTTTTTTTTGCATGTCTTCTCGTGAAGATAACTCTAGCTTGGAGTGGTCTAAACATCCCCACATCAAAACCAGAGTAGAGTAGTCACAAATCAAAAACGTATTCTCTTCAAAATGTGGCCATGTGTTTTATGGGGGTAAAATAGTTGGGGTTGTTAAAATGGGCTTTCGGGGCAGTTTGCATTTTGCGGATTTTCCACTATTTCTCGCGTATTCGATTATTACAATGACCGATGTGTTCGAATGATCTCACAAGGGTCAAAGTCACGCAAATACAATTTATTTCCTGCACTTGGCTGAAAATTATTCCAGATTGATTGAAAGGTTTGAATAATCACACAAAAGAAAATCACCCAAACAATAAAAATGTCAATAGCAATTGTTTCATTCAAAATTACAAAGAAATACGCAAACAACATCATTCAACAGAATACTGAGGAGATATCGGAATTCTGGGATTTCCCGTTGTTTCCATGGAAAACTGCCCCTCCCTGTACCGCAATTGACCCGAGCGCCCCAAGGAGAGATCTGTTTCATCACCTTTCGTTACTCCCGCTTCCGCTCTTGTGTACAGTCTGATCTAGGGAAATTGGGGGCAGGCAATCACATACTTACAATTGTGCTTGTATTATTCACTGCTGCAGGCCTAGAAGGTTTGTTGGGATGAGAGGTGGGATATTGCTTACTGGGTGAGTGGTGCGGACAGTACGTAGCAAATATTAGGCCAATGAGTAGGAAATATTAAAAGGCATTAACTGTTGAAATATTACTAACAGAATGGAGAAAGTCCAAGGGTTGCAGGTTCATCATAAGTCATGGGGCCAAATATGTGTCATTTTGGTTTTTTAACTCTAAAAAAAATATGTCCACATAGTTATTGCCAGTGACCAAAAGCGCCCAAGTTATGCAAAGATCAAATGAAAATACTCTTCTAAAAAATGTCCAGTTTGCAATCAGTTGGGAACAATTAGGTAAATCCTCGGCCTATTCATAGCACACGTATTTGCCGCAGCTACAAAGGACGTTTCGTTTTGCGCTGTTTTTCATCAGCGAATAGTGGAACTTAAAGCAACACGAAAAATACGCAATTCCCAAGTAGGACCTAACGAGTACGTTGTTGCTATATACCTTATTTACGTTCTCCCAACTACAGTCATTACCACGTGACCAAACTCTTTCCATTGCCCCATTGCCAGACAAAACCAGAAAACAAAGTTAAAAAACGACTACGTTCAACATTCTCCCGGGAAGTCGGCGATGGTCATGATTACGGCCTAATAATTGTGCTCGCAATATTACTTCGACTTGCTTTAAAACAACTGTTAGATCATGTATGTCGCTTAAGTGAAGACGATAAGTATCCGGTGCATGTGAGCGTGCGTGATGGGATAATGGCGACAGGGACGCCACCCCAACAAAGCTGGCGTAAGTATACTCACTTTTCCTGCATGAGTTAGTTTAGTGAGATATGAATAAGTGCCCAGGGTGTTTCCAGCGAAGTCAAAGGCAAATCCTGAATTGCTGAGTTAGATTCCTTCTCTCCAATCCTATACTGCATCGCAACCTCTCCGAGTTAATATTGTGCGTTTTTGAAGTTTTTTTTTTTTCTTTCCAAAAAAAAAAAACAAAAAAAGGACAAAGGAAAGAAACGCACTTTGAAGACTGCTTGAAGTAAGCTACAAAATATTAATATGTTTAATTACGAAGCATTGCACGGAGTGCACATTTGATGGAATGAAAGAGGAAGTTGACCCAAACAAGTAGAATAGGACTAAAGTACAAAAATGCGTTATTATTGACTGATTCGATCACTGTAGCTTGTACCGAGTGCACATTTGATCGAAGAAGGAGGAAGTCGAAGAAACGGCAAGTGGGACCAAGTACAATGAGGCGTTAATATCGCATGGTTACAGGGCCTCTAATTGCGGAAAAAGATAAGAGAATGAGTCATCCCCAAGTCCAAATTTAGTTTTTTCTGGTTTTTTGTATTGAATATCATTCATGACACATTGTTTCGTGTTCAAGTGACAACTCCCGTGTCGTTCTGAAATTGAAACAATGATCCTACTCTGATTACTTCAATGCTCCTACATAGATGTAAAGTCAGAACATACAGTATTCCCTCCAAACTTTACAATCGTTATGGGGCAGTACTTAGTAATTTGTAGTAAAGGATGTCCTTGAAGATCATATGACTTGTCCTTGTCAATGTCCAAAAATGAATTATGGCACCAAACCCCAATGGATTACCCCTACGAATGCGCCGGTAAGCACAATCGGTATTGCCAAAATGCGAATTGTGTCCGTCACGGAGGAGAACTGACGGGATCGTGCAGACATGTACTTCAGAATGGAATCCTGCCGATGTACTCATATGAGTAGCTCTGATCTATTTCCTAAGCGCAACACATATTATCAACACTTATTGTCGAATTTAAAAGGTAATAGACTCGAAACAGGAGCACAGATCAATTTTAGTTTCATTTTCTAAATACGTCATTGCTCATGCCAATTCCCCATTGTCATTCTTTTATACAGGGTTATAAAGCCCGAAAAGAAGTTTATGCCTGCCACGGTATGTACCAACCCATTCCACTCATCACTCAGATTGTGTAATCATAACACGTAGGTCATTTTTCTATAGCCGTCACTGATAAATAAAAAAAAAACTGTGAGTACATGCTTATGGAAACGACGCCTATGGTGAAACTCCACGATGAGAGTACGAGTTTCTGATTAGGTTTACTCTTACGTGAACAACAAGTAAACATGTGGATGGCATATAACAGGGCATATTAGGCGAATAGGAAGAGAAAAAAAGCTCGCAGTGATTCACAGGCATTCTATGACCGGAACACAAAAAACAAACAGGAAAATTAATTGCGCTGGGAAACCGCCACATTTTATGGTCCATTAACAAAACTGTCATCGTATCAAAAAAATACTGGGCTATTGTATAGAACATCGGAGCAAAATTCATCATTATTGGACCTACTGAGCATTCTGATTACCGTTATTATAACCAAACCTCTTGTTGAACTCGGGTGATCTGACCCAGGACAATTTGTTCAAAAAGCTTATCTACCCAGAACGAAGCTCAAAATGGGAATCTTTCACGAAAATTCATGTTTTGCTTGCCCAGAACTATCATCTGCACCAAATATCAATCTTGACCACAAGAAGAAAACTGATCTCAGAATTTCATAGGTCCACCATTTTGGAATGATCATGTTCTCAAGGGATTTTCAACTCCTTGGTACACAGTGGTTACATTAATTTTCAAAAATGCAACTCGGAACGGATCAAGTTACATGTTACAAGTAGAGCGTCAACATGGCGGTCATGCATACGCATACATTCGCTCCACACGTATGGCCATCTATTGATCCCTCGGCATGATCTGCCAAGAATGAAAAAACGTCCAAATAGTAAGAATACGTTTCCGCATGAATATGGTATACCGACATTGATCTCATATTTTGCTGTGATTTTTCGTGTTTATTTTCCTGGAATAAGGTCCAAACAACATGTCTGTAGTTGATTTCTGTGATATATATATATATTATATAATATTATATTATATATATTATATATATAATATATATATATATAATATATTATATATATATATATATATAATATATATATATAATATATATTAGAATATGATTATATATAATATATATATAGATATATTAATTATATCTATATATATATTATTATATATATATATATATATATATATATTATTATATATATAATATATATATATATAAATAAATTATACTATATATAATATATTATATATATATATATATGGACATGCAAGAAGTAGTTAAAACTGCTTGACTTCGATTGATTCGTCTGAAAACTGGGAGGCATTTATACGATTACTCTGACGGGCTTATGCGTATGATAACAGTTCAAGCCTGTGTTTACTTATTTCAGGCAATCCAGATCCTGTTTTTTTTTTCCATAATTAATTAAACAGGCCCACTCGTGAATATGTTTACAGTTATACATCATGGGTTCATTGCAGGTAATGTGGAAACAATACCGGCCGGATGACAAGATGAGGTACGGAAAACTTGTGGTAACGTGCCAGAGTAGGAAGGCGTCCCCACTTACACCATCCCGAAATGTGGTAGTTTTCAAGGTATGTGACTTTCAAAATACTTACCGACGCTCGTGATTATTCCGGATGATTTATCTGTCAGTACGGAGAAGTGACAGTGGGTATCAGCATTCACTAGATTTTATTTTTATTTTATGGGGATGTTTGCAATGAGCCTCGTCGGTCGGCTATGAGCTGCGGAGCGGAATTAAGAATCTGCCGCTCCGCCAAGTTCCGGGGAGTGGACGAATCACACCCTCAAATCAAATCCCCGCGACCCGAGTTGCAACCTGTGTCAGGAAGAGAGAAATTCCGGTGAAATGACCTCCCGCAGTATATGCACTCAACAGACAGCACACGTGAGGCACAATAACGAACCTACTCAAAAAAAAACCGCCAGAGACCGGACGGTAGACCAGCTACCGCCATAACAAACACAGGGTCGTTACCAAAACCTGAAATGTGTCTGTACCCCACCAACGCACCTTCATATAATAATTAATAATATAATAATAATAATAAAATAATAATATATATATAATTATATATAAATATATATATAATATATTATATATATATATATATATATATATTATTATATATTATATATATTAATAGTATCTATACTTGATATATATATATATATATATATATATATATAGATATATATATATATATCTATATATAGATATATATATATAATATGATATATATAAGTAAAATTATTAATGTGGTTAATTCATTAACAGGAGAAAGAAAAAGGTGCACGAAGAAACAATTACTCACTTCAAGTTTTTACCTGTGGAGGGATATGAACGTACCAGACTCCCCCCCCGGGGGGACCCCTTCTCGAACTCTTGAAATTAGTGGAGAGCTACCAAGAGTGTGAACGTCAGGACCAATGACTGTCATTGTAGGGAGTGGGACCTAATCTCCATTGAAGAGCATTTTTTGAAAAGTTATTGTCAGTGGTTATTCTCTGATGATTCCAAATAATATGGAGTATGGATGCGCCTAAGATATTGAAGCCAATAGTAAGTGAAAACGGGATTTGGAACTCAATATTTCAAAACCGAAGCAAATAGTGTTATAGGAAAACACACAAAAACTGTATGTAACTGGGAGACTCGGGTATTGTGATTTCATGTGTCAGTGACTATTCAGCCGTGCTCAACGATACAGAAACCTAACCATATGGGATATAGACAGGCAGATCGGAAGTGATATCTTTGTATGTTGGAAAATTGAAACAGATACAGAGGAACGGTTCTTATCGACCCACAACGATTAACTGCCATCCTGTATGTTTGGTTACATTCATACCCTTCTCATCTATTTCCCTTTGTAAAATCGAATTGGCTGTATTTCTTAGAGAAAGTTTGCGACTAGCCATGTTCTAAGCTTATTATGAGGTACATGTCTCAATTGCCATCAACTTCCGTTTCTACGTGCCGGTGTTGGTCGAACTGGGGACCTAGATTGCTCTGGACGCCATGCTGGATATGGCTGCTGCGGAACAGAAGAGATAAACGTCGTTGAGTTTGTTTAGCAAATGCGGACAGAAGCGATTCAACAGTCCAAAGTCAAAGTAAGCAGTTAAATTTTAATTGTCAATTTTTAGGTGATCACGGCGGAGCAACTTTTCTAATATTTCCTAAGATAAGCAGGTCAAAATGCTCAGGGACTGAAATTCAATCAGTCGCAAGTGGGAATGTTTGTAGGCTGATTGTTCAAATTCCACCAAATTATTGCAGATATTATGGAACATATAACTCACTGGTCAGAGGCAATGCCACTTACCTGTTCCACGCTACATCGTCGTGCCTTGTTAAACTTCTAGCCATATAATGCCACGCTCAAAAATTGAGAAAAAAAAAAAATATATATGGATCTATTGCAGTGCATGACAGTGTTTCTGGATCGTACAGTCAAATCAGTTAACGGGCTCAACAGTGTATGCAGAATGACAATATGCAAAGTGCAACTATATTTCATACTGTACCTTGAAAGCTTCCGGAAAGTGATCGGTTCATTTGGGTTTCTAACATTATCTTCAGGGATGATCTAGCTCTTCCTGTCAAATGATCAGTGTAGAGTTTGACAGTAGCTGTTTTCCAGCTATATGACCAATGGGGATAGCGTTGCTCACGAGCAACGAGGTGAAACCACACACTCGTACTATGAAGACGCATGCGAAAGTGTAAGGGATGCATCATAAGATAGGCGAAGCACCACTCCGTTTTACTAGTTCCAGTTTGGGACATCGTAATATGACATTTCAGGATCTCTGCAAAAATAAACGTATCATGTTTAGTTTAGTTTAGGTTAGTGGAAAAGGGCCAAAGAAAGGACAAAATCCTCATGAAGGCCCCGGAGCCACAAATCCCAAGAGAAGAAAACCCAGATGCTTAAAGAATCTGCCCCCAACTCCTGCAAAATAAATCAAGAATGTCTTGAATGCATTCACAATCTTAGACAGACAGTAGTATCTTCAGGAAGGCTATTCCACTCATTAATAACTCTCTGGGAGAGAAATATTTCCTATTTCCAGCTACAGCGTTTACCACGAAGCTTGAGGCGGCAATAAGACCCCTAGTGTGGTAACTTTGGGAAAACTCAAAGAAATATAGTGGGAAGAGGAAAGGCATTTTTTCTCCCCCCCTCCCGTGCCACCTCGAATCCCAATGAACAATTCCAGAAAGAAACCTGAATCAAATCACTCGAAGTTCGTCTCGCTCAATCAAAAGTTAGAACGAGATGCTTATTTCTCCTCGGTATAACCAGTGCCAAAAAACCTGACCAACAATATTTAATTATCAAGGAAACTGACAGTGATGTCAATAAGCGGAACTTTCAATTTAAAGCAAGGAGACGCCAATGAGAAACCTTTGTCAAAGGGCTTCTTTGAAGTTCTGGAAAGGAAAAATTATATCACCAGCTCTGCCGTTTCAACTGCACTAGTAACATCTTCCATAAATTTAGAAATTAGTCAGAAA
>JAODTK010002389.1:0-13435 GCA_026419785.1 Sclerodactyla briareus | reverse complement strand
GGCATTAGAAGTTCTTCTGACTCCAGAGTGTATGCCACACTCAGCAAGCACCAAAGTACCATCTTCGCGTCTTTGCTATGTCCTGGCCCTAGAATAATCCTTTACCTGAATAGACATGTCCCTCGTGTATCGCAAACAGTTTCATGTTGGCCACGCAGTGATGCAGAGGGAGACCAGGAGTTCGAAAGCAGCGTTGATGGAGGCCGAGCTGGCACACACGGGTACCACCGGGTCAAGGGGTTTGTCTCCGCCTTGTTCGTCTCATCTGGACCACGAACTTGGATGGCCGGAAACAGGAAGTCTCCATTCAACTCCTGGAATAAGGACAGGGTTGACAATTGACGAGATTTCACTTTGTTAGGTGAGGCTCTCCAAACAGAACAGGTTTGGGAATTTGTGAATATTAATACCCACATGGATAGGCACCCACCCCAATGCCATGTGAGATTCTGGCCAATTACACAAAGTTGTGGTTGGCCACACCATCCGACCTTCTCATTTCAAAAATCACGCAAAACCAAGGATACTTGATGAAGGTATAGGGTAGAAAGCACTGGAAGTTGTTAAGGATCGTGTGGTGAAGGTAAGCCGGAAAAAAAAAACGCTGAATAGCGAAACGCTTTTGGGGGGCTATATTCTCGGAGCCAAAAAAAAACTCAACGTTTAAGTAAGGCATGCAAGAAGAGAAGGGGATGGGGTGGCCAACCCGGATTTTTGTAATTGCAGAGCTTCAACATGGATTTGGGGGGGCATACTAGTACAGTGGGTACGTTGAATACATGAAATAGATTTACATTTCAGTGCTCATTTAACAGATTTTTATTGTAGGACCGGGGTCACAGGTGGATAAGAGGGCATCACAAAACAACCACACCCCAAATTGGAGATTCCGGCAGTTTGACTTGTTGGTGATTCAATTTACTTGAAGAAAATTAATGACATCACAAAAGGGGGGAGGGATGCAAAGCTACCACAGAATATGAACAGGTAAGGCTGTGATAAAGTGGGCATCACAAAAACATTAATTCAGATTCTTTTCTGCCTGTGAACAATTTTTTAATGTTTTATCCACATCTCCAGACCCTAGGAAGTTATTACAGGGCTCGCAGAAGTACTTTCTGGCATCAGCTTCGTACTACCAGTGGTCCAGGCGCGCATCCAAGTGTGATGTCACATTTATCTTATAGCAGCGATAGCAGATTGTGCCAGCTTCATTTATACACTTGTATTGTTTTGAAGGTTGAGTGTCCAAAATGTAGTGAATAATTAGAAGTCCTCAAAATCATATGCAGGGATTCAATCACGACAGCAACTGAGGAGGACTTGTGTGAGGATAGGCTCTCTGTGAGAAAGACATTGCAGCATAGTATATTAGGGGCAGATTTGTGAGAAAAAATTCTCGATGAGAATTCTCAATGTATGTGAAGCTTGAAATTATCCTACTGTACAACAACAAACATATCAACCAAGAAACATCAGATTCACCAATCACCAGGTATGCCACTTTTATAGCCACAGTAAGCATAGTTAGCCAATTGGCCAAAGGATGTTTGGTTCAATATTTCTAATATCATTGCCATGTTTGGCACCCAACCAACTGCAAAGGTAAACAGGGTTGGCTGAATAGAGGCGCATGATAGCATAACGTTGTGCATCATGGCATACACTTTTTTGTTATTCTTGGCAAGATAGCACAGCTTTTCGAGGAAGAGAAAATAATACCACTTTTCTGAGCATGCCGTTCACACAGGTACAACCAGCCGGCCAACATCCAGCCGTCCTCTTTGAAAATGTAAAATCTTTCTTCACCACCACTGAAGTGAATTGCGCGATTTGAGGTACATGTGTGGGTGATCATAACATTCCGAGCGAACCGCACGGGTGGTTGTTCTTGATGACATGTCCTTGATGAGACTCCCCCTCAGTATTTTCTGCTCTGGTTCCTCCCGTTGCTCTTCGGTCAGGCCGGGGGGACTGCTGCGCCCCCTTCTATCCTCTGCTCCCCCCCGACGTCTGCTTCTGTGGCCTTTCCCCTCTCACCCCCGTGGCTACCGGCCCCGGCCCTTTTCCTGCTCTTCCCATTGCTGCGCGGGCAGCAACTTGGCGCTTTCTTTGCTCCGTTGCCCCTAATGTGATTCTTCCTTTCTTGGCAAGTTCTCTACACATTCTTCGCCCTACTCGGTGTCTGCCCACGGACGGCTCTACTTGGTTACGGGTGGCCGACAATACACGATCCTGGTTACACACTGTCTGTGTTTCCCGCTTTCAGCCCCCCACATCCTGCGCGGAGAGAGAGTCACCATTTTTTCCACCGGGACGCTACCCACAGACACAATATCAGCTCGGGCTTCCGGGAGGTGAGATTCTCCCCTTCGCACAACACCCGCCCGCGGAGCCTCAGCGGCCTTGTACCTGCAGATATTCCTAACTTTTTTCCTGTGTGAGCAGACAACCCCAATTGTTATCCAGTTTGGAAGGGGTTCTCCAGGATTCTGATTGGCTAATCGGTTCGGCATGTGTGGGTTGTCCATCTGCGAGACTGTCTCCGTCGTGAACATACTTGAGGTACGCACCACAATAATAAATCCTGCTTAATTTCTGTGTAGGGTATGTCAATGCACCCCCCGTATACTTTGATCGAACTTAACGCAAAAAGTTACCCTTTCAGCTGCTTTCTTATGTTTAGAGATACAAAAGATATAGATCTAGAAGTAGATATTCGAATCGTTTGATAAGTCTTAATTGCGATTTGTAGAATAGGAAAAAGCTACAGCAGGTCCACTTTTACTGGTTCATAAACAGCAGTGTTGAAGTGTCTCGGACCCGTCTCGGTCTCGAGAACCGGTCTCGAGATCAGTATTTTGCTGGTCTCGGTCCCGACGGTCCCGACACCCTGTGGTCTCGTCCTCGACCTTCTGTCCGGAAATTCTTCTGTCTCGCTTCTAGACCAGTAAAAATAATTGGTGTCGTTTTTGTTCTTCTGACTAATTCCTATTGTCAGCGAAAAATCATCCTGCCATTCATGTGTTGAGCTTTGCTATAAACTAGCAGTTGGAGGGGGCCTTTAAGAGTACTCTGGTCAAATGTGGTAAACAGCCCAGGGCCCAGTAATGTTGTCTAGCTTCAACTTGTTGGCAGTTTCCTCACAGTAGTCACAGTCTATCATAGGCCAAAGAGTCCTAGCCTGGTAACTGTTCACTTTAGAATGCTGGTAGACAGCGGATTATGGGCATAGCCATCAAATTGCTCTAAATATGTCATGTGTCGTTCAAAAACCTGAATTTTATCCTGTGGCTTTCCCCATTTTCAAGCCGTATTGTTAGCTATTCAACTAATTTTTTATCAAACCCTAATATATTGAACCTAAACCATGATAAAAAATGAATGCATACAAAAGAACCCGGGCCTATAAACCTGGAAACACTGTTACTATGCTACCCCAATACAAACTCTTGTCTTTACCTGAACACTGATACTGTGATATAGAGAAAGGAGTGGTGAATATTTAGCGTGGGGAGGAGGGAGCAGTAATTTATTATTTTAATTAATGCTATAACTGCAAGTACCAATGACTATCACTTATCAATGATAGAACTGTGAACATGAATTTGTTCTCGATTTCCAGATGGGTTAGACTTATGGATTGGTACCCCCTGTCTCGAAATTGATCTGACATTTTGCTGCACATCACCTGCATGAGGAAATGGTTCTCAGTACCCTTATTTACATGTACCTTGGATGCTTTATAGGCGACTTTGTCATTAACTTTGTTTATGTCTATGTCCATCAATGATGTATTTTCAAGAACTTTATAGTAATTCAGGCTACAAAGTACTAGTAGTAACAGCCTAGCTGGCCTAGCAGGCTGTAGTACCTTGTACTAAAGCCTGATTACAACTCGAGGCCTATGGCGTTTTTAGGCTTAACGCCTGAGATGCAAACGTTTCCTGTTTTAACTCCGTTCTGACAAGCTTGAATCCAAGTATATACCCAATAGGACCAATATTGTAGTTAGATAAGGTTTAGAACTTTTTCATTCCCCATATCTGTCTTGGAGGTGAGAATTACCAAGTATCGGACCGGAATCAATTGGAATTCTCCCCAAAATTGCCTACAACATGAGTACAAGTGGTTGTCGTGTATGCATGCCACTCTAAGATATGAATAATCATGTAGATTTCTATGGTGATGTCTGGCATGTGCAATATGAAAGCAAAAATGAGCCTAGAGTGGCAAACACTTGTGTTTAACAAAACTATGTTCCAAAACAAGACAGGCTGGGGAAAAAACAGGTTGTGATTATCCCCAATTATTATGGTCAAAAATAGCTTGTAAGTATTCAACTGGATACCAATGAAATTTATACATTATAGTGGATGGCTGTTCTTGAATGTCGTTTTGAAGGTTATCGAGGATGTGTAGTCGGAGGAAGAGGTGACGGATTCGCAACGTCATGGGAGAGTGTGCTACAGTAAAATTTCTTCTGATAGTGACTAGCATGCCCCCGTGGTTCATTAAATTGTTTGTTCCAGGGGTATTATTTAGATATTATATATTTGCTAGCTGTGATTAGTTGAAAAATGACACCTAAACTGTGTGGTATTTGTGGAAAGTCCACAGCAGAACTGGCCTAAAACCACGGGATCTCATTTGACATAAAGGGAGCCTAACGTTACAGTAATGCTATGAAATTGAGTCATAAATCATAGGACAAAGCGAATGGAATGCATTGAAGGGATCAAGTATGGTAGGATTTTGGAATCTAGATGGGGTATGGATGGAGGACATCGATTAGCGCCCCCAAACTGGCCACAGAATAAAGGAGGGTGTCTGGTTTATGAAGCCTTAGTACTCCGACTGCTGCATGATGGATGCAGAGAAAGAATGGTCCCAGGCAATTGAAAGGAGGTAGACCAAGTGAAGAGGGGGGCGGATGGGGGGGGGGGGGGGGGGGGCTCCTCCATGCTGTGGCAATTGTTACTGTGTATCGGTGCCATATTTCGTAGTGTTGAAATGCATCGAGGTCATGGCATCCTGGCGGCGTTTCGATTTCTGTTTTACATTTTATTTTAAATGTGATGAGGGGGGTATATTTTGGTTTCATGGCCTTCACTAATAAATTTGGCAAACTGGGGGAGGGGGCTGACGGGATTGGGCGGGGGCAGCAGGCTCACATGGCACCACCCTTAATTTATGCTCAGTGGTTAGGACCTATTCGTGTCGATGGTGGAGAATGGCGGGAAGAAGTCGTGTTGACTTGTTGTGAGACTTAGAAAAAAGCAAAGTATCAATGAGCCGAGGTTGTCTATCATGCCAAAAATAGAGCATATGGGTGTGAATAGGACACAATTACAGTTCGAGCCTTCGAATTGTTGCCTAATAAAAGATACATTCGGTCTCGGTCTTCAATTCGGTCTCGGACCTTGCTGTCTCGGTCTCGAAGTTGTGCTCCAGGTCCGGTCTCGGTCTCGACACCTCTGTCCGGTCTCAGATTTGACGGTCTTGATACAACCACTGATAAACAGTCTCGAGTCTGGATTGTCTTAATAATGAACTTGGCTGCGCCTCGTTATTTAGCTAAATCAGAGTCTTGGGACTGTCATTGTTGTCTACCGATTCTCAACATAGCAGCAAGTGAATACAGTTTGTTGTCTGTTAGTTAGCTAAATTCAGGAGTCTCGACTGTTTATTTGTTTGTCTGATTATCCACATAAGCAGCGTCCATCCAGTTATAGGTGCGATATCAGATTTTCATGAGACAATTTACCAGCGTGGGGTTCATCCAATAGAAGCTCAGGCAGGTTATGACCTGAAATCTGGCATCTTTGGAAGCTGCATTTACCAGGTCACTGCAATTGCATATTGGCAGTACCTTAATCTGGAGGTGGGGGAAATCATACATGCGACATTCGACAGGATTTACATGCTAGCGCCAGTGAGGCAAACAGGTACCATTTCCAAAAGTCATCAGTATGAGCGGACGGGGGATTTGAACCTCAATCTCCTGAGCGGTAAGCCATTACGATTAGGAGGGCACGCAGGAAGAAGAAATGTGGTCGAGATTGAAAGGCATACGAAGAGCAACAAAAATGTAGCAGGAGAATATGTGTTTATGGAGGAGAGATGAAGGTAGTATAGTGAGAAAATTAGTGCAATTTTCCCACCAAGTAGCCACACTTTCATCAAATCAATTTTAGGTAAAAGTAATTAGTGGGCCTATTTATACTTAGGGCCCATGCTGTCGGAGAAGGAGGCAATCGGGGGGCATCTAGGACTTCACTGGTTAACACCGCTACCCACGGTGGGGAAGGAAAACAATGGGACACCAAAAGCAGACTCACCCTAACTTTCTTGAGCCACTCCAATCTGGTTGTTGAGCAAGATTCCAGCATTCGGTTATGGCGGGTGGAGGAAGGCGTAGTTAGAACAGGCGAGAAGGACGAAGAAGTACAAGTACTCCCCACGCACTCAAAGTTCTCCTTTCACTTTGTTCTGAGAATTATAAAACGAAAGAAAAATGAAGCACACATTTGCAAAGACTGCGGCAGGTCTGCTCTGCTCGACCCAATGCTTGAAACAATTACAGTATTCCCAAAAGATTCTCTGGTCATATGAAAAAGATTTCATTTAAAAACTAGAAAAGGTGGAAGCGGGGGCAAATCTAAAACTCAAACACCCCAAAGATGGAGGTTCTAGCATGTGAATTATGCCCGCCTATAGAACTTTTTATAGTATATGTGCAATTGTCACCTTGATAATACACGAGTTCCTGCAGATTGAGAATCAATTCACTGACTTTTCATGACAAATAAAGGATTTCCAGACCTTCCCTGACATCTCTCAATTGAAAATCCAGCGAAAGCCAAAGCAACACAGCAACAGCTGTTTTTGAGAAAGTAAAAACATAACTTAATGAAAATTTCAATGACTTTTCCATGGACCTCAAACAAACATTTCATGCTGAAAGTCTAATCTGAGTGCTCGATTTCTCTCTATTATCAAGGGAGGGTAAAAAAAGCCAAGTCAACTTTATATGACTGGTGAACATTGAGTACCCTCTTCACAGGCAGAGAGGGACAGATGGATGATGTGAAATGTGAATGCAAACAGAGGACACATGTACGGTGGGCAAACAAGGGGGTGGGGGGGGGTTAAGGCTGGGGGGGGGGGTTAGGGGTTAAGGGGGGGTTATACAGACCTGGAGAACACTGAAGCAGACGAGGTATAAGGGACCAGCTGTGTGCAGTCGTTCCTGTCGTACACGTCGTGGCCATCACCAGGAACTGCCTCCATCGCTGCCACTCGCACATGCCTGTGGAATAAGAAGAGCAAAGAACATAGGAATAAATGGGTCATACAGATATCATGTAACAATGAACCCGAGGAAACATGCTACCTCCCTCACTGCATCCTAGGGTCATACTTACCCCAAACTGGCAGGACGCTGTTCTAGTGAAAGGGCATGCTAGTCAGAGAGGTGGGATGGTGAGTCACCAGCTTCATTTGTGATGGGCAACTAGATCTCTTTGGACATGTAGCACTGATTCCAACAGGTGATCCGGCCCAGTGGACCCCCAGAATAAGGACCGATGCGGTCAAGTAGCCATGGGACAACAGCATATTCTCCGCCAAATTGGGACCGGATAAGAGAGGTTGGGGTTTTATGGGGCTGTGTGCAGACTTGGTCCCCTGATTTGAGATGGCAACAGGAAGATACATTTTGACGGGTGCTCAGTACTCTCTGGACCGCAAACATACAGGGACCGTATAGATTGTATATAGGGCTCTGAATGAATTGGACCACATGTCTCATATGGATTTCATGCATTACTCAAGTGTGTCCGAAAACACAGGTAGCCTTAATATATTGTTTTCCCCTTTGCCAGCCTATTTTCTCAGGATATAAGGGTTAAACAGAATAAAAATACTGGTTACGGGGTATTGACTCATGATCACATTATTATTCCACTTTACAACCCCAGCTTCCAATATTGTGAAGAATCCATTCTGATTGTCGACTTCTAGGTCTAGGCATCCGTTATTTCTGCAATTACCGGCCGTTGTCATCGAGTAACTCAACAATCAGTTAGTACTTGTTTTACTGTGTGGATATAATGGACTACTACCTAAAAGTTCCTCTGTCGTCTATTGGGTGTTCAGAGAATCATTTGAAATAATGGTAAATTTCTACAGGACATCCGTGTTTCTTGTATTTTGGGTTGTAGACTAGAAATAAAAACACAATTCAATTTTTCACAATCTCTTCACATAACAATAAAAACTACTGAGATTTAAGCTAAATGGACCGGGGACTGTTGATTTCCCCAATAAAAGTTGCACAATAGTGCTTTATTCATGAGGATGTTAGTTCTATGTCACTCTGCTGTCCCTCCACTACTGGATGTTTTTATTTGGATTCTTGGTTTGGTTGCAGAATGAAGTAATAAGCAATGTGACATGAGTAGCCAATCAGTAATGAGTATCCTCAAAACCCAGAGGCGGGTTTCTTTCTAAGTTAGCCTCATAGGCGCCAGCAGGAGCATATCCACTATGCAGGTTCTTCCATGTTTTTTCCCTGGTCAAGCGTCAAGTGCCGTCGGGCAGTATGGCCAGGCAGATGGAGAGACTTCGAGGGCTCACAAACGGCAGAAGATTGGCATCATCCGGTCAGTCTCTAGGCGCTCAGCCTTGAACAATAATTGAATAAGTGATATTGAAATCCACAGCAGAGATGATTTCCAAATGCATTTCGAGAATCTTGTGTGAACTTTCATACAATTGGGCCCTCCGGGCCCAAAGGGACCCATCGTGATAAAAAATTCCTGAACCCCCCGAAGGGAACGGCTGTTAGAAACCATCAATATGATCGAACCTCAGCCTGAGCACCAAATTTGTAAATAGCGCTTTGCAGATGTCCACTCATTGACCCATTGTGCCCACTTTAATGCCATTTGACCTTGACCTCAGGTGGTCAACGATGACCGATCAGTCATACCTTGTGACCAAGTGAAACTTGGCGCCAACAAGTAAATCTGCAAAGCAGGCACATCAATGCTGCATCATGGCAAAGAAATTCTATGGAGAATCTATCAACATTTCCACAACATTCACCATTTGCTGCTCGATTCAATGGCCTTTTCCTCCATGTCATAATTATCTTGTTCGCCTCTAAAATGTCCGGAACCCCCTGTTACGGCAATTTATAATCAATAATGTACTTACCACCTTTTACCCACCTACGTTTGCAGTTAACAAACCCACCTACTAGCTACTGGGATCTGGCATATTCTTTCAGCAAGGAAGCTGGCCACGTCCGGTCATTCCGTCATCCAGCCGTACCGGGACGTAACGTTTCAAAAAGGGATCTGAAGTCTGTTCAAAAAATTTCTACTTTTAAGGGGACCGTTTTTTGACAACTTTTTGTAGTTTGGTATTAGTAGTTATTGTTTTTGCGAGCATAAATTGGGGTCATTTCTATTTCATACCACAGAACGGTATCTGGACTCACCTCTGGGGATCCTAGCCTAATGTTTTTTTCTATCGAGCATCATGTGCAACAGGGGTTGATATGAAACCACCTATGAACCGTACACTGCTGCCAGTCAGGCCTTGCAGTCATTTTATTTAATTTGATTTCCGTGGCTCAGGGAGCCGATTAGGGCTCATCTAGGACCCTGGCCGTATTGATCGTGGATGAGCGCCAATTATAACCACCTTCCTCTTTTCGACTAGTGTTCAAATTAAATTGAGGTAGGTGTGTAACCAATCCCACCCTGCTTCCTCTGGGACCACACTCATTGCCTCCCACCCAACCAAGAGGATCTTGACTCCCAAGACCAAACCACTTCCTCAGAGCGTGGAAGAGCGGGGGAATTCATGTCCAATGGGTGACCGACTAATGCAACCTATTGCAAATTTCTGAAACACGCCAGAAACGCCTTGTGAAATTCCCACTGCAAGACCGACCGTCGCCTACACAACTGCCAGTACGCACCTATGAGAACCTCAGGTAACTGCTGGAACTAGCCCGCCCCTGAATGTTCCTTGCAAGCGTCACTCTGATACCATTCAACTAGTACAAAGCCATGGAGGAATCAACCACTCAGTCACATGGCACTAATAGAGGCATCTAGCCACATCCACCTGCTGCTCTCAGTCAGCGCCCGGCCTCCTCCTTAGGGGCAACAACCCTGTCTTGACCTACCGCCCCCCCCCCCCCTACCCCCCCCCCCCCCCTCCAGCAAACTGGAGGTACCCAGTGAACTGCCATCCAAAAGAGGTGATTTGAGTTCTGGCACCAAACCACCAGAGGCAGGATCTCCCCCCAGAGGGCAACACGCCAATTAAACCTCTTATACGGGTTATGATAACCGATACGGTTTTTGACGTTACCTTTTCCTTTTCGTAGGTTTGGTGAATCTCTTCGTTTGTAGCATGGATCACAGATTAAGGGTTGACCACTCCAAGCCGACCAGGCGATCTTCTGAATGAACTTGACAACACTCATATATGGGGAGGTCGCTTTCATCTGGCAAAACAAGCGAAACCTTGGTGTTAGAATTCTAGGAGTTTCCAATGATGAAAATACATTAATGAATCTGTAGAACTGTTATTTTAAAAAACCCAAATAATGCATATCAAATCCTAAACAACTTAATACTTTAATATTATCGAATCACAATACTCTGCAGCACGATTCGAACAATTTTTTCTTGCTTCTGGGGGACTACACAATATATATGCCAATTCAACACATATTTAACTTTTAAAAACCAGAAACACAAAGACACCTGGAATGGAACAGTGATAATTAATTTGTCTCTGCAACTCTCAAAAGTTCACTCAAATTGTTCAAATATCAATTGTCAGTTGTCTAACACCATGTTTGAAATTTCATGAATAACTCATCGCATCAATAGACGGATACAGGCAAACCACGATATGTACACTGAGTTGAAATATTCTATCGCTTCAAAAATTGCAGTGGTGGTATTAGCTGTAATGCAGGGTAGGTACGAGATGGCTTTCTGGGACATTGATAGGTCAATTGGGGGGGGGGGGGGCGGACAAGAGATAAGGGGGGGGGGGGGGGGGGGGGGGGGGGGTGGGGGGGGGGGTGTATTCTGGGGTTTAGGGGACTCACCAAATTCACTACAGTCCTTCCGATTTGGTGTCTACATTCCTCAGCATGCACTCAGTGGTTTTATTGATGTATTCTGGAGGTTCGTTGAAGGATGACCGCCAGGGTGTGGGCGGCCGCAAGGAATATTAATGGTCTCAGAAGAATGTGGGGGGGGGGGGGAGGGTGTCAAAAGTAATAATCAAATTCCTATCTACTTACCTCCTCATCGTCCCTCCTATTTTTGCTGGCTACATTCCTCAGCATGCCATCAGGGGTTGGGTGGGTTCACTTCAGCCTGAGTGTGGGCCGCAGAACTAGTGATCTAAGGAGAGGAAGGTGGGGGGGGGGGGGGGGGTGTCATAGATAAGGGTTCCTATCTACTTACCTCCTCAGATACATTCCTCCCTAGTTTTTGGATTGGCTACATTCCTCAGCATACACTCAGTGGTTGGATTGGGTATATGCTGTAGGGCCTGATGTAGATGACCCGCCCCTGGGTGTTGGCCGCTAGGGATGATCGATGTCCTGGCTCGCTCTGGTAGGGCTTTCCTGTCGGCGGCCAGCTTGGCCGTTTCCCTGCTGTTGTAACATCAACTTTACCAATCTTTCAAAGTACCAGATGCAGGCCCACCTGTGAAACGTTACACATTGCCATGCAACTTATCAGTGATGATGTACACCACACCAGGTGTCATTCCACTCATCGAAAAGCAGTAAGACTCCTGAACTTCCACGATTTGCTGCTTCAATTGATGCCGTAAATCCTGATTCCACCATAGAATAGCCAGAAAACAGTCCAACATGAAGTGCCTGTATAAATTTAGTGCCTGGTCTTCTAGGAATTATCCCCCATGCTGCCTCTCACAAGTCTGTGAGAATGGAGTAAATTATTTGACATCACCAAGTTATTTGATTAGGTCTAAAATACTGTTGAAAATTAATGAACTTGTTGATCTACGTGACTAAAATCCAGCCACACTAAACATTCATGTGGCTCGGTTGCCCGACAATCCCCCCCAGGCCACATACCCTAAATCTTTACTCAAACCCCTCCCCCAGACTCCCACTTTTGTGGGGGGGAGGAATGGTGCATCCAGGATGCTTTCCCCTGGTCATCATGTACTGAGTGGTTGGCACAGTTGATGGAGCATCAGCCTCACTCCATCCAGGAGACTAGTTCAAATCCGGTCGGGCATACCAAGGACTTCATGAATGGTACACGTTGGCCCTCTTTGCTGGGCGCTCGCCCAGGGATTGGAGGCAGAAGCAACGAGGGATAGGCCAATTTGCGAGTTGTTTCTGCGTGTAATTACCTCCCACCCTCTCACATAAGGGGATGCCTAAAGAGGCATGCTGGTGCGTGTCCGGCGGCGAAGGACTGCAACCAACAGACGTACCCATATCCGGTCTGCCCCCTTGCCGGGCCTTGATAGTTGGAACCTGCTCGGCAAGTTCTCATAGGATAATTATGATTCTATATTGACTCCACAGTGGAGCAGCAGCAACAAGTTATTCTTCTTAGTCTTCTCTCAGGAGATGCAAAAACTATTCTCTCATCGCGGTCTGACATCACCTTCGGCAACTCTCTACAAATGTGAGAGATTGATGGCAGGACAATTAATAAGCTTCGAACAGCATTAGCAATTCTTCTTTTCTTTCTTAATTTTCTAACAGTCTTTGCATTACCTACTTGTGTCCAGATCAACCATTTTGAAGGCGTTGTATTGTGGAGCATGTTGATGACGCAGTCTAAACCACCACTCTTCAAAGTTCAACTGTTGAGAGAAGAGGAAAAAAAATAAAGAAAATTGCCGCATAGGGTGTGACATCAATAAAAAGTAATTCATGATGCCTAGATGAGGTCGGTATAATGATGAAAATTCTTCGGAAGCACAGTAAGGCCCTCCTACGTACTTGAAACTTGATGCGTCTGGTCCTGTTGGCGTCTTGGCTGGCTCAAGCATGGCATACACGGACCTGAAAAACAAATAGCAATACACTCGGGTTGAAAATGCAAAAAATTTATGACAAGCGTGTTGGACATGCACAGGAATTGAATCTTCTTTTTTTGTAGTAATCCGCATTATTACGACTGGAAATAGCATTCCATTACGGCACATATCTCAGATTCACCTCCCGTGAACTGGGAACAAAATGATCAATTCCAGCTTAAGGGAAATAGACCTGTATTACATCAGAGTGTGATTTCCGATCGAACGTCACAGATGGGTGGGCGTGGCCAGGAGGAGGGGGACCTGTTGAAAATGCCATCAACAGGACCACCAACTCAAAGTGACGCGAGGTGCACAATGT